>JAVXUO010001313.1:0-239206 GCA_033065855.1 Escallonia rubra | reverse complement strand
GCCAATTTAGGGCCAAATCCGGGCCAAAACAGGGCCAATTTTGGGCCTGTTTCGGGGCTGGGCTTGGGCCGGGCAATTTTTTCTGAAACCTTGGCCCGGTCCAAGCCAAGGTCCAAGGCCCTAAATTTTCGGGCCTATACTGTTCATAACAGTACCGGGCTTTTTTTGGGCCTGGTCGGGCTGGGCCGNGGGCCGCCTTGCCCGTTTGACATCTCTAACTCTACCCAATCTACCGTTCATACATTTCTCTCTTCTCTCACCTTTCTAATTTTTTTTGCTCTCTTTCACCATTGTAGGACTTCAATCTCCACCGTACCCACCTGTGTCATCCTCTCTCTCTACCCACCCAGTCACCAACATTTCATCCTTAAACCATCACAGCAGTTGCCATCCTTTGACCACCACTTAACCTCCCGTCAACCATGATCGTTACCGCTCAAACGACCACATGCATCGCTTTCTGTTGGAATTTTTTTAATAATTGGATACTAAGCTTTCAAACTTTACGGTACAAGGTTTAACGTCCAAAAGAAATCATTTAATTTTATTAATTTATTAAAGAGATATATTGTCTCAAAGTTGGTCATTTAATAAGGTTTGAAAAGGGTCGTTAATGTAGGTCTCACATTACATGGAGAATGAAAGGGTTAAGGGTATTTAAGTGGTTAGAAACATAAAGATGCATAGCCACGCATTCTCACACGTGAGTTCAACTGTGTGTGGCCAAGGCGACGACGTATTGGCGCTTTAGGCGTACTTTGCACATGCGCATCGTCGCTAGGAGCCCTCAGCCTGAGCGCAACCTTTACTTTTTGCTGCAAATTCAGCCTGGTTGAACAAGAAAGGTTGTGATTGTTGGATGAACAAGAAAGAGTGTGACTATCAGACTTGAACATAAAATTGAGTTTTGTTTAAATTTAAACAGCACATGTTCTTGGTGTCTCTCAGTTCTTTGGCTGCTGTTCTCGGTATATCTAAGTTTTATGGCTGTTAAATAGTACCAACAGAGTTTTTTATTTGTAATAAATGTTTGCACATGTTCAAGACACATGTTGGTGCACGATATAATAAGGGTTTTTTGTGTGTTGATTGCTTCTGCTGTATTTTCTTTTCTTCATTTACTGCCTGTATTTCCAACACTTTTGTCAACCACCATTGCCATCGCCACCATGACAATGTCAACAAACTTAGACTGAAGTGTTCTAAGTCTCAAAGTGAAGATTTTAAACTTATTTTGAAAAGCTTATCATTGTGCAGATTTGATCCCCTCAAAGCCTTAATCTAACATTCAAAATTGATCCTACCAACAAGTATAACTCCAAAATCGATTTACAAATATAGATGTGATAGGAGATTTAAGCAATAATATATGTGGATTAGCTTTGTAAACTGATGTAAGCCCAAGCATATTCATCTGCACCTGAGACCAAGATTCTAAACCTTTTCTTTCCCTCTTTCCCATTACTCAAGAGGGTAATTACTTATAGTTAGTAGAGATACTGATATCGTAGAACTACCAAGTACCAAACCTAGACCAGGGAGTCAGAACTTATAATAAATTTTAGAAACTCCATATCCAAGTCGAATGCAAGAACTGTACGTACAACTCTTGGAAGCCTCAATTCACGAGGTTGGCAGCTCATTAACTACCAGTTCCTTTGCGAAAAATGCTAGTAGTGTTTGAGAGGAACTTTAGTGATGATGGTGATTGTTATGAATAGTGGACGAGCAGGCCTTGGTGTTAAAGGAATGTGGCTGTGTGGTCAAAGGTTAAAAAAAAACTGGTGAGACGAGCATCCTATCGCCTAGGTGAATGCGTACACGGCCTAGGCGAATCGCCTAAGCAAGGCAGTTTACGAATTGGATCCTCTACTGTAGCTAGCAGAGGTGCTGTAGGGTAGATCCAAGCCGTCCAAATAAATCCCACGCTCTACAATCAGCCACGTCACCATCTCTGCATTTAGGAGTGACGAACGTTGCAGAGGGCGTGACTTCCTCACTCCGAATCCTCCTATCTACTTCCAAAACCCCACCGCCTAGTAACAACTCGTCTTCCCACCACCGTTGCTACACCACCCGAAGGTTTCTCTTCCTGCATGATTTTGGGATTACAAGCCCTAAAAAGAAAATCTCTCAATGAATTTCTGGAAATTTTCATTCATACTATGATAAGATCAAGTTTGATCAACATATACAATGATAAGATCCGCGTCACGCAGAGGTGAAAACTCCTCCAACGGCTGGTTTGCTGTCATCACCACAACTTCTCATTCCATGGCATCATTTCCTCAGCACCCAAACCCTCCACAATCAGTCTACATCCACCCACATCCAACACTCAAGATTGTCTTTGCAATTGGAGGTAAACATAGACAAAGAGGAGAAGAGAGAAGATACTCTTTCTCTAACAAACAATCTGCCAACGAGGACCATCCACTTTTCTGCGACGACATAGCCGGACGGCATCGCCTCCGTCTTCCCTCTCACGCCCACGGCACCATGTCGCAACCACCGTGCTGGCCGGCCACCGACCCCGCCACCACCATCACATAATTACACAAACTCACCGTCGTTCGCCATATCCACAGCCGTCGATTTATAAAAATGATCAGCCACGATCTACACAACCACAATTACTCCGTCCCTTGCTCCGATTACAAGCATCAAGACCACCCACCATCGTCCCGCACCCACCTGTTGAAGTTACGAACACCCAAAGGAACGAACGAGGTAGATCGATTCCTGTAGAGGAGTTTCAGATGTGGATTTCGAGAAAGAGAGTGTGTGGATGTGGGGGGGTTTCTGGAGGGAGAGAGAGAGATAGATAGAGAGACATAAGATTGTTGGACAGAAGATTGGACGGCCGTTAATTCCAAAATGCAGAGTTTGGATGTGTTTTTTGGGATTACTGACGTGGCACGATTTGAACCTTCGAAATTGATCCAACGGCTGTAACTAGAGTTACAACATGCTTGATAGTTACAGCAGGTGATCTGGATCCGGCGGATGCCTAGTCATGATCTCCTATTTTTCACGACAAAGTACTTTCAGCCTCGATTTCAGTGGCGACGTCGTAGCAATCCCATGCCGAAAAATGCACATAACTTGAAGATCTTAAACTTGGATACACTAAAGCTCAAAAGGCCATTTGCTTCATTCTCATTGAATGTAAAATGGAAAATTAGGGGAAAAAAAAGTGGGGTTTTGGGTTAGAAGTTAGTGGAAGGTGATTTTTTTTGTTGTTGTTGAAAACTTAAGAAAAAGTGGGTTATGTTTTGAAAATTTCTGAACCATGGAGGGCTTAAAAAAATTGAGGTTTTTTTCAAAACTTCATTTTTTTGTCTACCCAAACCATCACTCCCCCATCTTTCCCCTCCAAATCACACACACACAAAGGCACAAGTCATATTTCCTCCATCCCCTACGCCCCGCAACACGTACATGTGGACATTGAGGATTGATTTGTTGGACGAATTGAGGATTATGTGAGAGAATTTGCAGAGGTTGAAGAAAGTGGTGGAGATTAATGGAGGGAAGAGAGTCGTCGGCTAACTGTTTCATGAAATGTCGCTGAGAAGATTTGATGGGTGAGTTGTGTGTGGGTTTAAGGTTAAGAGAGTGTGGTGGTCGTGATAGAAGTCTTACTCTACAAAAAAAAAGTAATTAGATGCAACTGTTTTCGTCCATCTATATCACTATTCAACTACTCTGCAAACACCTGCTACTAATTCAACAACTGAAGTTTCTCTAACTTTTTGGCAAACCAGTTGACTATAAAAGTAAAGAGTTTCGATTGGAAACCCATTTCGGTTATACCCAGAAATTAGTGTGTTCTATGTAATTGTGTCTCGTTCAGGCATTTCGTCGGACAGTTTGTGGGCAGAGTTTAAAAAATACAGATTTGATTAGTTTATCGATGGCTCTATTGCATAAACCTTGTCACTAGTATTTGTTTCGCAATAAGAGTCCAAGTTCGGTAAGAGGGAATAGGGTGGAGTAGTTATGAGTTTATGCTCGAGAGTAAGAATTGTTATGGTTTGGACAAAGTATAACCATGTTGTGCTCTGCACAGCTCATGATTCGTAGTTTGCATAGACACTATGGTCCTTCCACCATTAGGGGAGGGTGGGGTGCAAGTACTTTTGGAGGGCTGGTCTGGGATTAATTGATATTCAAATTAACAATTGAATATTTGCACAAACTGATAAGCATTTTCCCATAACCGTACTTGCATTCTTGCATAACACAACTTGTATCAATTCTTGCTTGCATAATACGAATTAGGGGGATGGGTGATTTGGGAAGTAATTTAGGAAGACCAAATTAAATGATTTTAAAAAATCCCTTTTTTTTAAGTCAACCCTTTTCTAGAAATTTATACAACGCAACCCAGTTTTTCTTAACTTTAAAATACAACCCACCTCCTAGAGAGATATATTCACACAACCCCTCATTTTCTAAATTTTCAGTGTTAAATCTGTGCTTTTAGCACTCTAAAATTGATAACCAAGTGTTTACTTGTTGGGGTTCTTCAATTTCAGAACTCTTAGAAAGGCTGTAAATGGTGATGGATGAAGGTCACGAGTACGAGTAAGAAGAGAGAAAAGGAAAAAGAAACGGAAAAGCAAGTAGTGATCAATACATTTGAGGTTAGGATGGTAAGACGGTGCATGTTCTGAGGGTATAATGGGAACATTAACTCATTTTGACCACCTTCTAAAACTTTGTGCAAGTTGATTGGGAGCTATTTCTTTGGGACGAGAGGAGCATTTTTACGTTTGACGCGGTTTTTTTTTTCTCTTTTTTTTTTCAGTTTTGAAAATTGGAAGAAAAAAAATGCGTTTGGTAACCATTTTTTTTCCTTCTCCAATTTTAAAAACCAGTTTTTAAACTGAAGAGTGAAAAAAAAACCAGCCAAAAACTGGTTTTTTTTTTTCACTTTTGGTTTTTTTTTAGACCACCATCACCCTCCCACCGCCGGCAGCCACCTCAGGCGAACACCGCCGGCCGTCGGCCGCCGGAGAATGCCGACAACCACCACCACCACCGTCGACCACCGCTACGCCCCACCACCGCCACCGCAAACCACCACAAAAAAAAGTCAAAATAAAAAGGGTTACCAAACCCCCAAAAAAAAAACTTAAAAAAAAAGGGTTATCAAACACTCACTTGTTTTTGTAAAAAAAAAAATTAACTGCTCTTTAAAAACTGAAAACCAAATTTTTTCTTTTGAAACGAACCCAACACGACGAAATCAATTTTGCATCTTGAGGATATTGGTTTTCTATGTTGTCTATGGAATCCTATTTTTTTTTTTGTCTTTCCTTTACAGGAGTGAACGAAAGAAGTTGAAAAACAAAGCATAGACGTGCAAAGATTTAGACGGCTGCAGTGAATGGTGGAACTTCATTTTTTCAATGCCTTTTATACTGCAGTTTATTGTAGTGTAAGCGCGTTCTTTTTTTTTTATTTTTTTATTTGACATGATTAAATGAGACTAAATCGAAAGACTAATAAAATCGGAAGACTGAAGACCTCGTTAAAGTCAAAGCTCGAACGTTGTATTTTTGTTCACAATAGTTTGTAGAAAAACTCTCAGTTATTTAAGTACTTTCAGATGATTTGTATGGTAAACTGAATGGATATATGGATATGCAACTGAGTTAAATGTTTTCTTAATAAATAGTGGTATAAGTGCAATTTTTTGTGCATACTCAGTAGCAAATTACTTAGTTTTAATTTGAATTCTTGTGGGACTCTATAGTTATGGGATTTGAGCATGTAATACAGTGGCATGAGAAAGGATATACAACGAAAGCCAACATCCACTAGTAAATGTTCAGAAAAAGTGTGTTTTAATAATGTTCTCAAAATGAAGCGGCTTATAAATTGCCCCATATAAAATGGGTGATTATCAAACATCCACAAAAGGTGGCACAATCGGATCAACCAATCAAGGTAGGGACGTTCTTAGATTGCCTCTAAAACGAGGAGCTTAAAATCCTGAAAAGGGGCCCCATAACAAATGGTTGAGAAAATTAAGAAATTAGAGGTTTTGGGAATAAATATTTATGAAATGTGGGTTATATTTGAAAGGTTAAGAAAGTGGGATGAGTTTTATAAAATTTTGAACAAGGGGTTGACTTAAAAAAAGGTGTTTTTTTTAAATAATTTAATTTGGTCTTCCCAGTTTGTGTTATGCAAGAATTGAAACAAGTCATGTTATGACAAAAATACAAGTATAGTTATGCAAAAACACTTGTCAATTTATGCAGATATTCAATTGTCAAGACCTTCCCTTCTCCTCTAATAACAGATTTCCTCCAAAAGTACTTGCAACCCCCCCCCCCCCCGCCCCGCTCCCTCTCTGTGATAGAGACACCATAGTGTCTTTGCAAACTCCGAATTATGAGCATAGAAAATGGTTGTGCTTTATCCAAACTATCTCAATTCTAACTCTCAAGCACGAAGTGATATATATTCCACCCTCTTCTCTCTAACCGAACTTGGACTCTTATTGCGAAACAAATACTAGCAATAAGGTTTGTTCATGCAATAGAGCTATCGATAAACTAATCAAATTTGAATCTTTAAACTATGCCCACAAACTGTTCGACAAAATGCCCGAATGAGACATAATCACATGGAACATAATGATTTCTGGGTATAGCAGAAATAGGTTTCCAAACGAAGCTCTTTACAGTCAAATGGTTAACCAAAAAGTTAGAGAAACTTCATTTGTTGAATGGTGGTAGCTAGGTGTTTGCAGAGTAGTTGAATATTGATACAAATAGACGAAAACAGTTGCATATGATTACTTATTTTTTTGCAGAGTAAGACTTGTTTCATGACCACCATACCTTCCTAACCTTACCCACAAATCTTCTCAGCGGCATTTCATCAAACAGTTGGCGGGGGACTCTCACCCCTTCTTTAATCTCCACCACCATCTTCAATCTTCGCAAAACCCCTCATCTAATCCTTAATTTCATCCAACAAATCAATCCTCAATGTTTACATGTATATGTTGGGGGGGGGGGGTAGAAGATGGAGAAAATTGGATTTGTGCCTTTATGTGTATGTGTCTGTCTGATTTGGAAGGGAAGATGGGGGAGGGGTATTTTGGGTAAACAAAAGATGAAATTTTGAAAAACTCATTTGTTTAAGCCCCTCATTATTCAAAAATTTTCAAAAGATAACCCACTTTTTCTTAAGTTTACAAAAAGAAACCACCTTCCACTAATTTCAAAACCCAAAACCCACTTTTTTGTAATTTTCCCTAACAAATGCTCTAATTTAGGGGCGCTACTTAATATGTGATGCCAAGGAAAGTAGGTTCGTACCTACGTGGAGGTGTCACAAGGAATGCAGTCCGAGTCAGATGCCAAGTATGTTAATGTGAGACACAGCAAGAGTGGAACAAGGGCAGAGACCAAGGGCTTCCCAGACAGAGCTTGAGGGTGGCAGTGCTGCGAGGGCGATAGTGCATGATGAATACACGACGACAGTCACAGTCCGATGCTTAGATCCAGAGTCAGGGTCCTGTATGTTTCTCTCTCTAGGATTCTAGAGTGAGAAAGTAAAAATGTTCTGAAAATGTCCAACCGTGTTCTGTACCAAATGAATTCTCAAGACCTCTATTTATAGAGGTTGAGATGATGATGTCTTTAACCGACACGTGGCGCTCCCCGGGAGTGACACGTCACCGGGGGGTCCACGGGTGCCGGTGCTCCACGGACTGTTGGATCGCATATTCACCCGGCCTGCCCCGCACAGCGTCGCTCTGTCTGTCTAGAAAGACTGGCTCCCACAGCATCGGTGTGGCCAGAGGACCCCATTGATCTAGCCTCTAATCCAAGCCCTTGCGGAGTCCCACAGGCCTGACAGCGGTGGGGAAGACCCGACGCCCAACTGCCAGGTGAACTAGGCACGATGCCCTCCGAAGACCTGCTCCCGTCTCGGAGTGACCCGGGGGTCATAGTCCCTAGGGGTGCCGACGCAAGCCCCTAGTGCCGGAGCACGTAGGCCAGTCACGCAGGCACCCTGGCAGAGATAGTGTTCCGGAGGAGCCGCCTATTTCGCGGGCCGAGGTAGCATCCCGGAGGAGCCGTCTACCCGACTGGCCGAGGTAGCATCCCGGATGAGTCTTCTACCTGGCGGAAGAGGAATTGAAAAGCTCCCTGGCAGAGATAGTGTCCCGGAGAAGTCGCATATCCCTGCGGGTGAGTCCTTGTGCCGGAGCACTCGGAGCTCGTCAAGGTAGTATCCCGGAGGAGCCGTCTACCCGACTAGCCGAGTTAGCATCCCAGATGAACTGTCTACCTGGCGGAAGGGGAGTTGAAGAGCTCCCCGCGGAGATAGTGTCCCGGAAGAGTCGTCTATCCCCGCGGGTGAGTCCTTGTGCCGGAGCACTCGGAGCGCGTCAAGGTAGCATCCCGGAGGAGCCGTCTACCTGGCGGAAGGGGAGTTGAAGAGCTCCCTGGCGGTGATAGTGTCCCGGAGGAGTCGCCTATCCCTGCGGATGATGTATACTCCGGAAAGTGGGTCGAAGCATGTTCCACGACCAAGGCAAGGTGCGCATGGTGTGGTGAATGAGTGTGGTGCCCGGGGGCATGTAACATGATTGTGGCGCATGGGCGCGATGAAGTGAGTAAGGTGCCGGGGGCACGTCTTTGTTAGTGGCGCGGCGCATGGGCGCGACGTAGTGCGTATGGTGCCGGGGGCACGGTAGTGTGACAGAGAGCCTGGGGGCACGGTTGTATCAGCGGCGCGGCGCACGGGCGCAACAGAGTGTTGAAGTGCGGCGCCCGGACGCGGGCGACGGGGTCGCGGAGTTTTGTCCGGGCGACGGGGTCGCGGAGTTGTGTCCGGGCGACGGGGGTCGCGGAGTTGTGTCCGGGCGACGGGGTCGCGGAGTTGTGTCCGGGCGACGGGGTCGCGTAGTTGTGTCCGGGCGACGTGGTCGCGGAGTTGTGTCCGGGCGACGGGGTCGCGGAGTTGTGTCCGGGCGACGGGGTCGCGGAGTTGTGTCCGGGCGACGGGGTCGCGGAGTTGTGTCCAGGCGACGGGGTCGCGGAGTTATGTATGGTCCCTTGAAGAGAAGTGAATGTGTTAAGTATGGAGACCAAAGGCCAACCCATATGGGAAGTCCATGGCCAAACCTTAAGGGGAGGCCAAGGTCAACGCCAAGGGAAGGTCGAGGCTGACCCCATAGGGAAGGCCAAGGCCGAGGCCAACCCCAAGGGGAAGGCCAAGGCCAAGGTCGACCCCAAGGGGAAGGCCAAGGCCAACTTCCTTGGTCAAGTGCCATGTGCGCCGATGGGCGACATGCGAAGTGCGACGGTACAAGTGTGATGAGGCTTTGCGCGAAAATGAGCTTCTTAGTGACGAAGTAACGTAACGAAAGTGAGAAGTGCACGTGACTTGAGCGTGCATGCTTTGACCGGTTGTGAGCGTTGAAAATGACTGTTGCTTGTGCGGATGTGTCATGAAAAATGAGACTCCAGTGGGCCTTTGGGTGCGACCAGAATAGGTTGGGAACAATATGTCGTAAAACAGGAACATCAAATTAGCAACGCTAGAAGGAGACTTTCTTAAGCGCCCTTAGACTTCCAGGCGCTTTCACAAACGCCTCGAATAAGCACCATTAAACAAGAGTGGCGTTTTATGTGTTAAAAGGGCATTTTTTTAGCGCCCTCTAACACGTGACATGTGCATTTGTAGTAATGTTGCATAATTTATGAACAAATTTACAGTGAGTCACAAATTTTTTAATGTTTTATACGTGTCACTATTTTGGCTTCACTTTCCTTTGTAACGATACTAGTAAGTCAATTGATAGCGACACTTATAGTATATTGCCATCGACTTCGTACACTAAAAGACATCGTCTTATTGAGCTCTTCATGTTACACAAGTACGTAATACGAGTAAATAGAAGGTTTTTTTTTTATTGGGGAATTGAGAAATATATACCATTAAAACCAAAAAGTACAAACTTTACAAGAAAGTTTAAAAATACACTAACAAAACCCAAATTGGGCGATCACTCCAACCACTTGAGCCAGTACAATTTCAAAATAGGCAGCTAATAGACTACAAAAATCACGAGGGAGAGTGCACGAAACTTCAGCAACTGATAAGGCTAGAGGAACTTCAGCCTATACTCGGACACTCTTACAGAAAACCGACACCCTTGAGGCACCAACTCAAAAGTAGTCAGAACAGAAGCTAAAACCAGAATTCGATCGGTACCCCTTCCGATCTGCACTGAATGCAAGAATTTGCAGTTAGAAGTCATCTCGAACAAACTATTTTGAGCTGCATAAACTTAATTACATTGGCTTGAAGTGTAGAATCATTGCATCGGAGCTGTGTAAACATGTCCGATGTAGCAATTAAAATGATATAGTGCAGACAACATAATTTAGATAACCACCGGAGAGCCAATGCAATAACAAGTTCATCTAGCAAATTTAGGTTTTGTTGTGTTTAGGACGTAATAAGTGAACCGATCGGAACCTAGTGAAAGTTAAACATAACCAAACTTACGTCGAATTGATTATCTTCTTGCTAGTTAGTAATCGCTACAGCATACGAGATCGGAGCATTTCTTATATAACAGAAGCACTGATCTGGATAGTATAAAGGATTAAATGGAGGATAAAAATGTGTAAACAAGGAATGGAATGGAGAAATAACAGGAGTTGGTTGGAGAGGTTTGGATAATTGTTTTTTTGATAGATATTCAACTGGCGAAGTTGAGAAACCATAGTGTTCGATTTCCGTAAATAGTCAATGGCTTAAAATGTTTTGTTTGGAATACGAAATCATTTTTTCCAATCCAAATATTCCGGAGTAAGTAAGAAATTCGGATAATACAACTAAAATCAAAGAGTTTACGAGAAATTGGCTTACTCAACCTCGAACAGAACCAGGCACTTGAGGAATCAAAATCTGAATGTGAGAAGGCTGGACCACGAGGAAGAGTCCAGACTTCTCTAACCAAAGGGCATTATGAAAATAAGTATTCATGGGTTTTGGAAGCATTTAAACAAAGAGGACTAGAATCAAAACTAAGGCAGTTTCTTTTAAAGAGTTCAGTATGAAGAGGTAATCTTTTGTGAAGAAACTGCCAAAGGAAAAAAACTTAATTTTCTCAAGAAGTGGTAATTTTCAAAGACGTCGCCATAGAGCAGGGAAAATATTGACTCCAATCGGGAGCTATCTATGAGAGCGACTTATCAAAATATGTAAGCAACCGAAACTGAGAAGGATCTGTCTTTGGAAAAAGCCCAAAAGGTTTCATCAGTGGTATTTTGTGGGGAAAGGTGGATACCAAAAATAGTAGTAGCTAAGTCCACTGAGAAGGCTGAAAGAATTCTTTGCATATCCCAGTTTTGAGTATGCTAAGGGATTAAATCAGGCACACACCAGTGGAAAGTAGCAGAGTTCGAAATTGAATGAGCAAAGGAGGAGGCATAATAGGTAACCACCAATCCATCCAGACAAAAATAGATCTACCATCCCCAATTCTCCACCGAAGACCTTGTGTCAAGACTTTTTGTCCGATTAATATACTCTTCCAAACCCACAAGTTGTTACTATTATTCTTTGCCTGAAGAAACACTCGTTGCTTAAAGTAATGACCTTTAAGCACCCGAACAAGTAAACTATGCGGTAATGACCAAATTTTCCAAGCTTGTTTTGCTTATAAGGCTTCATTGAAATATCAAAAATCATGAAAGCCTAAACCTCCACGATGTTTAGGGAGACACAAAACCGTCGAGGATATCCAATGAATAGATTTTTGAGAAGTCTCACCCGAGCACCAAAATCTTGCCAAGATTTGATCTAATTGTTTACACACAGTGATAGGAAATCTGTACATTGACATATTTTGAATTAGGAGAGACGACAAAACAAACTGAATTAACGTATTACGTTCCGCTTTATCGAGAAGTAAACCTAACCAGTGTGCACATTGAACCCGAACTCTCTGAACAAGCTAAGCAAACATCCTTCTTTTGTTAGATGCCAAGTCTAACTGAATTGTCAAACATTTACCAAAGGTTGGCTTAGATGGAAAAGCAAGGGCACTTTCAATTTGATCCTAAACTTCAAGCGAGGCATTAGGATTGATAGTGAGCCCAAATTTGAGCAGATTAATTTGTTGACTAGAGTTTTGGCAGTGTGATCTAGGATAGCCCGAAGGTTTGAAACATTACTGATAATGTCTTTTTGGAGAGAAAGAACAAATAGACATCATCGTCATACATGAAGTGTAAAATAGCTGGAGATAGCCTGCCTATCTTAATGCCAGTGTCTTAGCTTGAGTAAGCAATGCAGAGAGCACTTTTGAGCAAAGGATAAAAAGGAGAGGGATGAGAGAGTCTCCTTGGCAAATACCACATTCGGGGGTAAAAACGGGATGTTAGAGTCCCATTGACTAGGATGGAGTATGACACCGTAACCCATTGCATGATAAGCCGAATCCAACAAAGAGGAAAAAACATAGTACGTAGGAGTTGGTTCAAAGTCCTGACGTAACCTATCAAAGGCTTTGCTCATGTCCAGTTTGAGAGCAATAATGATCCTTTTGCCCCTATTTTTTTGTAGACAAAATAAGTAAGTTCCTGAGTTAAAATAACATTATCGGAAAGAGTTCGCCCCAAAATGAAGGCATTTTGGTATGGAGAGACAAGAGAACTCAACACCAGATACAACCGAAGGTCTAACACTTTAACTATGATTTTATAAATTACATCATCAATCTCGAGGAGAATGTTTCACCGATTGTGCTCCCAGGCAAGGCAAAGGGCATCGCGGGTAGTCCTGGACTCAGGAATGTGACTATTTTGAGTATGGAGTTTCCTAGAGCACCCTATTACCCATCGGTCAGTCAGTATCTCGAATAAGAACAGCCGCGCTAGCTCGTCCAGCACATTCGTTGACACTTGCATCCTTATTTATTTTGACCCATTTTTTCAGAGGAATCGTCCATTTTTCATATAACGAAGAACCTATTCGTACTTTTATTAGCCGTACAGGCAGATGGATAAACGTTAAAACGTCGGAACGCACGAAGATTTAGTGGAAAAAGAAATGCTGCCATGGCTCCCATTATTTGACATGTTCCCAGGCTCCTCTTCTGCAGTTCTGCTCGAAAGATGGAGGTGCAAGATGCAAGCAACAATCTCTCTCTCTCTCGCAAACAATCGGCCATGAAGACCAAACAATCAGCCTCCCCCGTCTCTCTCCCTTCTCTGTAATTTCAGCACAGGTACTTATTTCTCTCTCTCTCTCTCTCTCTCTCTCTCTCTCTCTCTCTCACACACACACACACACACACACACACACACACACACTCTCTCTCTCTCTCATCTCGTACACCCTCGTTACCCCAATTTACTGTTTTTGGACTTAAAAGATTAACACGCAAGGACTTCAATTCTGGAAAAAGTTGGAACTTCTTTGATTATATTGGTTGTTTCTAAAGAGTGCCTTTTCATACTACTGGATTAGGTTTTTCTCTGAGGCACATAAATTTAAGCTGTTTAGTTAATTCCATTACCTCCATCTTTTGTTTACTGGAAGGTCACTAATTTAACAGAAAGAACCCAGTTAATTTTTCGATGGGTTTTTGTTTTTTGGCAATTTAATTGATTTTGTGTATCATTATATTTTAGGCCTTTGACAAACCGTTAAAAAAGAGCGGTTCGGGTTAGCAATTTTGCAACAGTGGAAGTGGTTGTTAATTATTTTTTGATGCATTGCAATGAGAAGTCACACACCTTCTTACAATTACCATATCTTTGCAATTTTATGCTTAGCATTTCTGTATACCTGTGCTGTCAATCTAGAATTGCTGTCTTAACATGGAATTATGATATTAATTATTCACAATCACTAGCTTTTTGGTCAATTATGTTATGTCAATTTTGTCGCACGCACATCGCGGTTGGCCGGTCTTTAGTATGTAATGAAGACTAGGACAGGGGCAACTGCCAGGTAAAGTATATCATTTTTTTATTTTTATTGTGCATTGAATCTCTCAAACACGAAGGAGGATAACAAAGAACTGTTTTCAAACTAAAATAGCACAATTATTTGAGTGCTATGGATTCTCATCAACGATGTTGATTGGTTGCTAAAGACGCTTTTTATGTTCTCTAATTAAGTTACATCCACCCCATTTCCTTTTCATGATTGTTTTAGAATTCAGGGTTTCTTTAAATGGATCATTGCCCATACTTTTCGAAGCTAATTATTTTGGTTTTAAATCTAATTGATGATCTTTAGTTGAATGAAAACATGCTATGGGCAAATAGGGTTGAGACGATCTAATGCGGTAACAGGTAATTTTTTCTATTTTTATTGGGTGTTTGTAGTTAGATGTTTATTAGCATTCAATGTTCGTATGTTTTCTTTTGAATCTCACTACTTATGAAAATTAGAAAATTCAGAAACGAGTTTCTAGAAACTGGTTTTTGGGATTTCCTTAACAAGACATTGAGACTAGAAATTTATGATGCATGAACATTATGGGTCACTTCTCTTGTCACAATAATATGTCTTCATTGTTTTTCATCTTGTATAATATTATGTCTCTATTGTTATACCGTATAGGCACAATGGCAAGTGCATAAAGGAATGCAAAAACTATGCCAAGCCCGTGAGGAGCAACAAGAGGTCAATACGACCATTGGGCAGCCACTGTTGCGGGTGGCTCCTTACCAATGGATATATAACAAGCAAGCAACAATCAAGAAGATCATGAGCATTTGGCAGGTACAATAAGAAGAATTGTGTATAGTTTTTGCCTATCTCCTTTCACTTGCATATGCTGACAATGTCTAGACCTATGTTACATATTCTAGACACTGAGATTTGTCATTTGTTTAAGTTCTTAACATAATGATGTTTGGTACTAATAAAAAAGAAGTCTACCAATAAGTTGAATTTGATGACAGGACGTAAGCATCACTACAAGAGAAACGGACTATGCCTACGGTACTGAAACCATTGGCGTAAGTGCGAATCACAGGGCATTGACATATGCTTACGGTAACAAAGACATAAGCCCACGGTGGTTCTGTAGGGACAAACATATGCCGAGTTTGGCATAAATCAGTTACATGGACAGCTTGTAAGACTTTTACAATAGGCTTTTTATCCTCTTTGCCAATCAATGGGTTTTAAGACTATTGGTGACGGATATGCCGTTGAAAAAACTGTCGTACCCACAGCTTACACTGTAGGCACATGTGTAAAATAATTGTTAGAAAAATATCCCAACGACACTTCCCGTAGGCCTTCTATCTCATTTTTTTTCTTGGTACATATTTTGTTGTCATTAAGAATTGCGTCTTAGTCGTTTCACGATAACCTGTAATAGTAAGTAGTACTAACATTGGTGCACTGGTATAAACTTTGTTAAACCACAAGAGTATTATAATCCCGAGTCACCTAATTGCATAGAAAAACAACAATCTGTCCATTTAATTACAAACGCCATCATAAGAGTAATCGTTGTCATCCTGACCAAGATTCTTAAACGTACAGTTCCATGCTCTACTCTAACATTTCTTAATGTCCACCAAACAATCAAACACTAAGCATATAGATCAACCACAGTCAACTGTGAACCACGAGAAACTCAAGGGAACTCGTCTTCAATCGCATTGCTTGCGTCTTGCTCCCCGCCATCACAACCGTCATATAGAATGTGACACAACATCACCCATCACTGGAGGGCTACAAAACAAAGAGCTGGAAATAAGTAAAAGGGGTGGAGGGTGGTTGTATGGGTGGGGGGAGGTGTTAGCAAAACCAAATTCAAGTACAAGGTACAATCCACCATATACGAAACCAAAATCAAGTACAAGAGCAAACAAAACCAACCAGATACAATAAGCAAAGAAAACCACTACTGCTGCTGTTCCTTGACTAGTAGGCTAGAAGCCCTTTACATCCACTTTATTGGGCAACTAATATGGATCATTTACGACCTTATTATATTATTAGGTTATCGCTGTTTCCCTTTTCGGTAAGCTTGTCCATCTTTGGTACCATTAGTAGATACCTGCATTCCTGCCTATGCACACTAACAAGAATCTGCCTATGCACACCATCAAGAACATTGTTTTACTTTACATATGTTTTAAACTGACTTTGTTCTATACAGAATATAATAGGATTCGAAACAAACAAACAACAGAAGAATCTAAAAATTTTCATTATCTCGTAAACCTATCAGCTTGATCTTGATGGGTGCGAAACTAGATAGTGATCGTGCTTACTGACATAAAAGTTTAAATCTATAGGATCAGTTGATAGTACAATGTCAAAGTTTTCTTACTAAATAAACCGTAATACTTCCATGTACTTTCTCTTGGTCAAGTGGCTTAGCCATACAACTGGGGATACCCATTTCCTTACATTTAACTTCCGAACTTCGATGAAGGCAGAATTTGGTCTCAATTAATAGAATACTTCACTTAGCAGCCTTTGCATCAGGCTCTAGCTACCAAATGATAATTGGTTGCTTTAAATTTCACGAGAAACAGAAGTTCAATGGGCTGATGAAGCAAGCCAAGTAGGAATGAACGTGCAATTATTTGTTCCTAAAGGGTGAGGAGTTAGAACCTTAGGATTAATTTGGGTGGCAACCACCTTTGAAGAAAGAGGCTTCCATAGAACTCTTGGCATAGGTCACACATGCATCAGACCGAAGGCCCAAAGAACTCAGCTACTTATGGCATCTATCTATACACCCAAATGGTAAAGTTAGAAGTCCAGAAAGTAGAAGATAGTAACAACTAGTACTTGCTAAGGAGAGGGACTAAAAGATGACCTTAGATAAGCATCGAGTGTCGAAAGAATGGGAGGTGGTCGGGGGAAGCCTGGTGCTAGAGCACCCAAACTACTTGTACTGCAGACTGTAGACTTGAGCTTTCGCGATAAGTACTTTAATAAGTTCAATGTTTTGTTAACCTACATCAGTATAGAGTTTCCTATCGACATCATCCTAAATCTGAAGGAATAGAACAGTACGGATGGCACATTACCAGGCAGATCAGTTGACACTTAGATTGAAAAATTAAATGCTTTCTACAGAAAAGTGGGGTGGTGTGCGGAATTGACGGAAGAATAGGGAGAAGGATTCCATACCTAGGGCGGCAGCTTGTGAGAGAGAGATGGCAGGGGCAAGAGGGACAGCAGCGGCAAGGTGAGAGAGAGAGAGAGAGAACGGCTAGTGACCCGCCACATTATTTTGCCCAATTTCCATGGCTATGACCCATGGCTTTTAGCCTATTCAATTGTCTTGGGGAATAAGCTTATGATATATTAATAACCGTTGGCATAGGCACATTTGTGCCGACGGTCCTACTGTTGCCTTTTTTGTCACCTTAATGCTATTTTCTTGCAATGCATGGAACACTCAAATCATAGACATACTTGAGGCATGGCAATGATGCATAATGGGTGGGGGTGAAAATGAAAGCATTTCAGAGATTCCGACTAATGAGCTTGCTCAACCAATTCTGAAACAAATAGTAGCTAAATTTGTTTGTTCCATACTTCTGAAGAAGATAATAATCATAAGTTGATACTTATGCGCTTGTAGTTACAGTTAAATATACTCATCCAGAAGTAAGTCCCAATGTGGTGGAACTGCTACATAAATGTTTTAAGTCCAAAGTGATTGGAAAGTCGAGTGTCTTAGTATACTGATGACCTTCCTTATGCCGTCAAATCCTAAAATGCAAGAGAGTTCCAAACCCTTCTAAGTTCTTAGGCATGAAAAGTCTCCATATTGTCAATCCTGGAGGCTTTATGGATGCATCTCACCCAACCTTAGCAAGAATGTCCATGCATATAGCAATGTCAGCCTAAATGATCGTATTCCATTCTTCAGCCAGTCCATTACGATGCGTTTGGAATCAATTCTTGTAGGATTTGAATAACTCGGAATTGAATTTGGAATTCAATTCAGCTTTTTTTGTTGGTTTGGAACTGAAGGAAATTCAAACCTTAAGAGTTCCTATTTTGTGTTTGGAGAACAAAGGAAACGGGAAAGTGATAAATTTTGAGACAATTTTATCCTTGACTTACGATGAAAAACGAATTACGATAAGTGATTTTAAGTGTGCTGGTGCCACCACATTGTGGCGGTGGTGGCGGCACCACAGGGGGTAGTGACATCGACGGTGGAAGTGGTGGGGTGGTCAAGTGATGGTAATGATGGTGCTGGTGGTGGTATTGAGGTGTAACGAGGTGTAATTGGTAGTGGTCAACTGAGCCAATAGTGAGGCCAGTGGCGAGAGTGGTGGCGGTGGTGATGGCAGTGGTGGTGGCAGTGGCGGCAAATAGTAGTAGTGGCGAATAGCGGTGGTGGCGGCAGTGGTGGTAGCAATAGTGGCAACGACGGTAGTATGGTGGTAGTGGCGGCGGCGGTGTTAGTGGTGGTAGTAGCGGCGACGGCGGCAGCAGCAGTGGCGGTGGCAGCGTAGTGGTTGTGCCAGCGGTGGTGGTGGTGGTGGCGGTGGCAGCGGTGGTAGCAGTAGTGGTGGTAGTAGTGGTGTCGGTGGTGGTAGTAAAAGTGGTGTGGTGGTAGTGGCAATGAAGATGTGTTGATGTGTTTATTGTTGAAGAGATTTTGAAAACGGTAAGATAAGAAATAATTACTTTTAATCAAAGTAAATTCATATCCCATGAAATTCGATCATTTCTTATCGGATTTCATGCTATAGAGACAAATCCAATCAAATCCCATGAAATCCAATTCCAATTCCTTCTTTTAATGTTCCAAACAATACAATTTGAGTATTTGAAATGAAATTCGATCAATTCAATGATTCCAAACACACTCTTAGTATAACTACAAGGAACTGCCAATTTTGATTGAACTGCAGCCAAAGTCAACCCTGAAACATATTTAATACTAGAGTAAAATAGAGAAGAGATGCTACCCTAACCCTGAACTCTAGTTTGTATGCCACTCTTTTGCATTTGGGACTCAGGTTGTAAGTTTGTAAGGGTTTTCATTTCTTGTGAAGAAGAAGTTAAGAATGTGATTGCTTGGTCTCTTCACTATGCATTGTAAATGCCCTATCTCCAGGCCTACTCGAACTCATGAAGAGTGGTCCCAAATTGTGGAGAACTTGTCTCTATTGGTAAAACAAGACATGGATGAGGCTTACATGGGATGTGATGACTGATGACCTAGATAAAAAAGGTTAAGAACAAATACGTGGGAAGGATACGATGTCTCTAAACATGTAATCTAAAGATAAATGATCA
This sequence comes from Escallonia rubra, assembly GCA_033065855.1. Taxonomy (NCBI): domain Eukaryota; kingdom Viridiplantae; phylum Streptophyta; class Magnoliopsida; order Escalloniales; family Escalloniaceae; genus Escallonia; species Escallonia rubra. The sequence continues at coordinate 219,901 of JAVXUO010001313.1, read as the reverse complement.
ATGAATTGGGGAATGAGATATATTTGAGATATGGCTGTTTGTGATATGATTGTCTTTTGTTTTGCCGCTAATGATTGCAAATGATTTTATTGTTCAGTTTCTTAACAAAAAAGCAAAGACTTTGAAACCTTTGCAAAATAAGATGCAAGAATGAAGGGGTAGGTAGAGGAGTCTTAACCTCTCTTGTTACGTTCTTTGTTGTAGACTACTTTCTCAATTTAAACCGACTTATGTTGTACCAGTTAAGTTTATAACCAGTTAAGTTTATAACCTTTTTTCAGGGTCTGTTTTTTTTCTCGAGGTTTATATTATGCCGGAAGACATCGGACTAAAAAGAATTTATATGCACTATGCTGACATTTTGGATGATATCTATCTTTAGTTTCTTCTGTTTAATTATCTTTCATTTGTATGCTTTTGAAAACGAGAAATCTCTAGATGGTTATGTTAGGATGTGGATGTTGTATGGTTGAACAACATTAGCTTACAAGTTGGTTTTAATGATGAATCTATTTGCTCGTTGAAGCGACTTGGTTGTCAATTATTCATTCTGGACCCTGGATTACATTATCACTTTCATTTTGGAGCACAAATTACACTGTCATAAGAGGCACTTACAAGTATCGCATATAAGCATTATGAGTAAGTGGCCGGCAAAGTACCGACGGACGTATTTGCTATGTTTGAGAAAAGCGCCGGTGAAGTGTCAAGAAACGTCTTTGCTACCCTTTAACTGTCATTGGTCAAACTTTTTTAGTGTCGCTGAAACCGTTTTCTTCCTTGACGACTGAAATAAAAATCGAAATTCCAAAATAGTGCCTCTAAGGCATGATTTTAAATTCATAAATTACCATGAAGTGCACGTACAAGACATGAACTCACGGAAGGAATAGACAAATAAGATTTTTGCAAAGAAATCTGTTGTCGTATACAAGCTGTAGAAGAGGCACTATGTATCCTGTTAGACATGACAGCAATTTTATTGACGAATTCTAATGACGAATTCTAAGCCCAAACCAAAGGGGTATTGACAGTAATCTTCCAAGTAGTTATTCCACATATTATCAATTGTAGTTGTAAACCCATAAAAAAAAAGTTAAAAATCACATCCGCATCCCTAGCAAATTCTAAGGCAAAACCCAAGGGGTGCTTCTCAAATTATAAGTCAAAAATCATTGTGAACATAGCTGTCCATATGAATGCAGGAATTGGCTGGTCAAGGCATTGCAAGGCCATGGCAACACCCATGTATAGTTAAGTTTCTGAGAATTGTATCGGCAATGTGTCAACCACAACCAATGGAAACTCATCTCTCAAGCATCTGCCCATTACAGATCTTAGGAGATTATCTAAGGTAGTCTCTGTAAATGATCTCTTCTCCCTATACAGATCTTAGGAGATTATTACCTATTGCATGGGTCTTATAAATTTGCCGCCGCTTAACAGTTAGCCATTCTTATGTCACCCATCCTATCATTTCTAGGTATGCATGTAACATGCTGGGGTCAAGGTTAGAGGTGATAGGCCAACGTTGACTCGAGTAAATACTGCATGGTCTTAGACCAGTGACCCCGATGATTAGGACGTTGGACCAGTTGCACCATTGTTCTCTATTTTAACACTCGCTAGATTGCCAAGCTATGGCTTGATAGCATCTTGCCATGGTGACATGATCATAATTCTCAACCCAAGACTTCCTAGCTTAATCCAGCCAATAGTTAAGGACTTGGGCAAAAAAAACAAGACGAACAGGCCATTTGACACTCTTTTTTTTTTTTTTAGCTCTTTTTAGGCCCAATTTTTAAATTTTGGAAAAGAGCAAGAAGTTTGGGGTGTTTGGCTGGGTTTGCCTTTTCAAAAAGGGCCCAGGACTTTTTAAAGAGGGGCCATTTTTAAAAAGAGCAAAAAGTTCTTTCCTCTTGCTCTTTTTTTCAGGTTTCACGCGGGCCTGAGGAACCCATTTAATGAGGTCGAGGGTTCAAGCCGAGGCAGCAACAGCAAATGCATAAATTATTTGCTGGTATAAAACCCAAAAAAACTAGGGTTTCTTTCCATCTCTTTCACCTTGCTCGACCGGCCGCACCGTTCATCGTGACTCCGCAGCCCAACGCCTCCATCACCTCCACCGGTCACCGCCACGATCTTGCAACGCATCCATCTCACAGCGCCGCCGCCGCCATCTCCTTTATTGGCGCCGGGTATTAGCTAAAATAGGACAACTTTCATCAAATTCACCTTGCTCCATCGGCCGCACCGTTCACCAACTGACCCCGCAGCCCACCGCCTCCATAGCCTCCACCAGTCACTCTTCAGTCCAAGATGAACACAACCATTGGAGATGGTTGCGCCCAATTCCTGGGAATCGGTACCTTCCGAAACTGGCGGCCTCTGCCGATCTGCCATTAGAGATGGGTCTCATGGGTTATCGTAGGTTATTGTGGTTGTGCTGGATTTACATCGGCAAATGGTTTCCTTCGTGGCCGACGGTGGTGGGTTGGCGTGATGGACATATTTTATTGGTGCGATGGTGCTCTAGGTGGCGGACATATTTGTGGGTTGCCGTAGGTTGTTGTGCGGTCGTGGGTGTTGCGAGTTTGCTGGCGGTGTTGCCGACGGGTATTGCCGGCAGGGAGTAATTGCTGTGGGTTTGTATCGCTGGTTGTGATGTCCGCTGACGGCGGACAACGGTGGCCGGATCTGGGTGCCGGTGGTGTGGCGATGAGACCGGTGGTGATGGGGCGAATCCGTGGGTGTGTGCAGCTTTGGTGGTAGTGTGTCAGTGGTGGTCCGCCGGTGGTCAATCTACACTTGTTTAGGATTAAAATGAGCTAATGTTGGTTTAATTATGTTTAATAATGTTGGTTGTTATTCATTGTAATGTTGGAAAATTATGTTTAATTATTTGTAAGACATTGTAATATAGTTGCTTAATTACCTTTAATAATGTTTAATTATGTAAAAATGTATATTAAAAAAAATAAACCCAAAGAGTTGTCCTGTCAAACTCTTGTTTTTTTCTGTTTTTGAAAAAATAAATTCTGTCAAGCAACCACCAGTTTTTTAAACTAGTAAAAAAAAACCAGAACTCTTCTATTTTTTTTTAGAAAAAAAACTAAAAACTGACAGTATTACCAAACAGACCCGAAGTTTACCGGCATCTAGGTTGCAAATTCCACAGAGGCGGCCAGAGGTATCAGACTTTGAGAAGTTTATGGGGTAGTCAATGTCTTCACCCAAGTTTGTGGCTTATAAATGCAAGTCTAACATGAATAATAGTCTTGGGCCCTTTGTGAGGAAAGGATATGAACAAGGCCCTGTAAATGTGTTTCATGTTAAAGATAACTGAAGTTCAAATGCTTTGCCAGGCATGCCATTTTCCTGGCTTAATTAGGCCTTAGGGTGAGATTTCCTTGCTTCCCATTTGCTATGGCAGCAGTAGTATTTTCACTACTGAACTTGGGACAACTAATATTTTCACTGCTGAACTTTCAACCTCAAGATTGAACTTTATCATCTACTGGGGTGACGGCAGAAAATTGATCATTATGGTGGTGGTACCGGTAGGTAGTAATCCATTTGATGGTACCGTACTGAGTCAATGCGGAACATCTCCGCATCTGTCTAAGAATTGATCGTTATGCATTTAGTTGTAAACAAATTATATCTATATCTATATTTATATTTATATCTATATATATACAGTAGCGGAGGCAGCAGGGGGCACAGGGGGGCACGTGCCCACCTGCTGCTATCCAACTCTTCCAATATAACTTTGCAACAGAGTGTTCTGCAGGGTACCAGGGCAGGTAGCTAGCTTTCCACCCCACCGCTTAGTCCATCACCCACCTCCAGCAAAGGCCAATCTGCAATCTTATATCTTTCTGTTGAACCATCTCAACCCATCTTCCCATGTCATCTCTCTCTACCTATTTTTCTTCTTATCTTCATCTTCCTTTAGTTTCCAGTTTTTTCATGAATTGATTTCTTATTTCCACTAGTATCACCATTAAGCATCAACCATCTTTAGGACTAACTCTTATGTTCACCATTTTTTCAGCCTTAGTGATAATTTCATTCTGGCTGGTGATGGGTTTCGTTAGTTTTGTTGTCAAAGTGACTACGGTGTCTGTCAACTTTTATGATAACAAGTTAGTCATGGTAAGTAGCCTGAAAAGAATGTGTTTTTATCATTTGTAGTTTATATACATGGCGTACCGAATATAATGGTGTATTGAAAAAGATTAGGTTGGATGGTAGAAAGGAGCCCAATCTTCAGGTCCTTATGGTACATGTGAAAGCGGGAAAATAATTTGACGTAAAAAAATAATTGGTTGCTTGCGGATTCAATCACACGTCTAGATCGGGTTTACAAAAGGACAATTGATAAAATTGTCGGGAATGTTTCACTTGTGTCCATTTGACCATACCAAGATCGTACCAATATAAGGGTCTAGTAATTAAGCAATTATATTTTGATTATTTGAGTTTCAAAATTTCTTTCGGATAAGTGCCCACCTTGTGCTTATTTTCTGGCTCCGCCACTGTATATATACATATATAAAAGCACGGATGGATTTAAATGACCAATCTTTTCTTTCTTTAAAGTACCATTTTCTAATTAATTTTTTCATAAAAAGTTAAGGGTCAATAAGGGTGTTTTTGACTTATAATTTTTCTTTCCCATTAAATACTCACTTTAAATTAGAGCGTTATATAAAAATGAGGGTGCTTTTGACTTCTCATAGGATATCAAGCTTCTTTCCTTAAAATACTCAATATGTATTGGTTTGAATTAAGCATTTCTTTGACTATTGACTTAAAACATTTTTTTTTCATTAAATACCTATTTTTAATAAGAGTGTGACTAAAAAAAGAAGGGTGTTTTTGACTTCTCATACGGTAACAAGTCTCTTTCATTAAAATATCTTTATTGGAATATATGCTTTTGTTAAAGTAAAAAGTTGTTTTGACTTTCATTTAAAAAAAAAAAAAAAACCTTATGAAAATTCTACAAAATCACTCTTGAACTCTTGCATGCTCTCTAATTATTGAAAATATTCCTATCAAACTCTACTGCCTCTATTCACGTTAAAGCTAAATTACGTTAGAGTTATTATATGTTATCCATCATATTTGATTAAAGAAAATAACTTGCAGAATTTTCTATAGCCTTTTTCGAGAAATGATATATACCTAAACTAAATTGAATATTTTATCAGAAACTCAATCATTTTTAACTTTTTATTTCATATTTATATGTTGATGCGTATGCTACACATTTGAATTATTCTGCATGTATATAGATTTTAATACAAACATATTAGTACATTGAAACTATTGTAAACCTGAAATTTAACTCTAGATTTTGAATACACACATATTTATATAAGGAAGCTGTCGTAAAACTGGAGTTTTTTTAGGATTTTTTAAATTCATATGTAATCCAAATAGAGTTAAATGGCAATTTTTTAAAGATGTCCTTTTTAAACTGAAGTCTTCATCCAAAATTAGTGTTGATTACATGTGTTTTTTTACTAAAAACTTTTTTCCCATCAAATACCAATTTTGAATTAGAGTTTTGTTAAAAAAAAATAAGGGTGTATTTGGCTTCTTTTAGAATATCAAGCATCTTTCCTTAGAATATCCTTACATGAATCTATGCTTTAGTTAGAGTTGTTTTGTCTTTTAGTAAAAAAAGAAAAAAAAAACTATGAAAACCTATGAAATCACCCTTGAACTCAACTCATGTATGTTCTTTGATTACTAAATTTTTTTTTATCAAAACCTACAACCTCTATTCACATTAAAGTTAAATACCTCAGAGCTACTACATCTTCTCTATCAATTTCGATTAATGATTTAAATATCTTTGAGCTATTACAACTTGCATAGAAAGTGTTTTCTATATCTTTTAAGAATAAACATAATCTACTTACACTAAATTGAATATTTTGTCAGAAATTTCAATCCTTTTTTAGTTTTGTATAACATAATTGTATGTTGATGTGTACGCTATAAATTTCAATAATTTTGCATCTATATGTTAAATCAATGCAAACATATTCGTACATTAAAACTATTATATAACTGAAGTTTAATTCTAAATTTCAATTGCAGACACATTGGTGTGAAAAAAGTTATCGTAAAAGTGGAGTTTTAGAAGTTTTAAATGCATATGAATCGCTAGAGATCATTATGGCTTCAGTTCGTGGCAAGTACATAATCCTATATTCGTATTAGAGTTATTGGAGTACCCTTATTTGCATGACAACATATCCTTCATATGGTTATTGTCTTTCTATGAACTACTGTATCCCGAGATATCATATATTTACATGATTATATATTATTCATATAGCTATTGTCTTCGTATATTTCACTCTTATAAGTGATAGGATTAGATGCAATCCAATTGATAAAGACTCTAATTTATTTCGGTTCAAATGATTAATAATTTTTTTTGAGCTTAAAAACTCTCAAGTTTTGATACGCAATGGATTAAATAACTATTTTTTTTCCCTAAAACTATTCTTTTCATGTTTAAAAGTTTTCTAAATAGTTTGACTTTTAAAAAAGTGAGGCTAAATTACTACTGTTTTGGTTGACTTTAATCATTTTGACACTAAAAAGGTTCACTAATGCATTTTTTAGTGATAAAAGACTACGAATATAACTAAAACATGTAAAGATATGGCTCCATCGTATAAAATAATCTCAAGGGATTAAAATGGCTAAGTATTTTTTCATTAAACATACCCTTTTTAGAAATAAAAGGTTTACAATAATCAAGTGTATTTTTTACTCTTAAGAAGGTGAGACTAAACTACAATTTTTTGGCTCAATATAAATAAATTTTTATTAAAGAGGTTAAAAGTTCAGTAATGCATTTTTAAGTGACAAAAATGTTGGAGTGAACTTAATCCATTCTTCTAAATATGATACTAAGACTTTGTTCACTTTTGAAGAAAACCCTATCAAAACATAACCTTAAAAATTATCAATTTCAAAATAACCCGTGTCCCTGAGGTTAGGGTGAAATTACAATCAATGATATTAAGTTTTAAAAAGTAAAGGCGTATTGATCTGTTAAAAATATTTTTTTTGCTTATGTCATTAATACGTATTTTTTAAATGTCAATACTGCCCCTCATTTTAATCTACAAAGTATATAAAATATAAAAATTTGCAAATCTTAATTTTGCAAATTAGGCTTTCAATTCCAAATTCTCCTCCCACCTCACCACCTCACTTTTCTCGGTAAGCACTGAGCCTGAAAGTTGGCAAATTAGCTCAGCCTCACCCGCCTTATCCCAGCGCCGGCGAACGTCGGCCTCCACATTATCCCATCCCGTCTAAACGCCCCCACCACCGTAAACATCCTCGGCAGTAACATAAACATGCAAATTGCAAAGCCACCAAATCAGTCATAAGTCTATAACATTGGCTTTGTGTATGTGTGTGTGTGTGTACGTAAGCCTGTTAACTAGAGGTGTGGTGGGTCGTGGAAGGCTGATTAATGGTGATTGTGGTTTGTAGAGGGTGGATATTAAGCGGTGGTGGGCTGATTGGACGTAGTGATAGGTTGATTAGTGGTGGTGAAAGGCTGCTCTGGCGGCGTTTAATGGCAGCGGCTACCGTGGTGTTGGGTTGACACCAAAGAACAATCTTATCCACCTTCTTCCAGATTTGGAATCCCAAATTCACATTTTTATTTGTTGAATCATGATGGTTTGCTGCAAGTGATTGGAGTGAGAAAGTTGTGACAATTTATTGGGGTGAAAAGGCTGAAGAAAGGTGAGAAAGCTGAAGAACACGATAATGGAGGGACGTGATTATGGCTATGGTTGTGGCCGATTGGGGGAGCATGTGTATGTATGTTGAAGCTGAAGAAGTGTAAAAAGGTGATGCTGGTGGGGCTGTATGGGGAGATGGAGGGACGAGAAATGACATTTGAGGAATTGTGTTCCTATGTGATGGGCATTTTGGTCTTTTCATTTTTCAGTATTTTCGTTCAGTTAACGGACATGAGTGCTATTATTTCACTTAATGGACACGCATGTAATTTTACCTTAACCTCAAGGTCATGGGTGCAATTAAGCCTATAATTTTCTTAACTCTCAAAACCTTATGTCATGGGTAATATTTTTTTCCTTTTCATTTTGATGATACACATTTTAATGATACAAATCTTTATTTGATGAATGATCTGAAATTATTCTTGATAAACTTTTGTTGAGTTTGTATTTATATTAAACCAGTAAGGCATATATATAAATATATATATATATATATATATATAGTGTTTGAGAGAAAAGGTTGCTCGATTTTTTTTTTGTCTTTACAAATGAGATCTGCCTTATTATATAGGCAGAGGAAAGGAAGCTACAGAGATTTTACATGATTAACTAAACTTTACAGGTGCGATAAAGGACAAAATTACTTTCTAGACTACATTACAATGTTTCTTTAAGGTCGTAAAGTCTATAGTAAAAAGTAGCCTACAAAAGTAAATAGTACCCTAGGACGATTAGCTGTTCTTGTCTTCTTATTGACCGAAAGTGCTTGTCATGTCTTCGAGTCTTCTAGATAATACTTCTGTAGAGAGAAAGATGCCTTGTCTTCTTTTTAAGAGAGATGCTTTTGTTTTCTTCCTCTTGACAGAAAGATTCCTTGTGTCAAAGTCTTCTTTTACCGATTATCATGTCTGTTTTGTAAAGTAAACTGTGCTTGTTTTCTTCTTAAAAGGAAAAGTTGCCTTGTCAAGTCTTCTAAATAGTCTTCTTGTTTTTTCTGCCGACGTAGAAAAAGTCTTGGGAGAAGCTTTTTCTGTCAATTTTGCTTAGCTGTGGTTGAATAGGAGCCTAGTCTTCTTCTTTTTGTTCAGTGTCTTCTGCTGTTGCGTCACCAGAAGTTTCTTCAGAAATGACTGGGCTTGGTGTTTGCCTTTGTCCATCTTAAGTATTCTTGGTCTACAAGTCACAAGTAATTTAGAAAGCACAGATACAGATAGTTCTAGTGATAATGAAGCACCCAATAGTTTACATTTACCAGATTAATGACAGATAGAGATCTAAACACTGAGCCTTATCAGGAACCCTTTAGCTTTGAAGACATGATAGTTAACTTTAACGTAGATCAACAAACAACTTCTGATATATTAGACACCTTTCATCAATTCTATACAGCCTTAGAAACAATAGATCATACAAATGAAAGATTAAAACATTACATAGACACAGATTCCATTACTTTATTATACAACCCCTTATCTTTTTATATAAGATATTTTCTAAACTTAGACTTATTATTGGAAGATTTTGATATTTTCTTTCAACATCTTATAGGCAATCTGATAATTTAGAAACAGGAGAAGAAATGATCAGATATATGATACAATTCTTAGGTCCTATAGCTAAAGCAAACTTTGAGGAATGGCAGAAGACTTATCCTAATGAATTAAAACAAATGGCAGATTTAGGACCCAACCCTTATAATTTTGTTAACACCATACAATTAATCTTAACAGGAAGAAACCCTAACACAGGAGATATTTTAATACAAACCGAGGCAGCTAGAAAATTAGAACAGGTACATTTATATAGTTGGCACAATATAAAACCCTTCATGCAAGAATATTATTACTTTGTAAATTGGACATATTGTTTATGATTTCATTAGGTACACCTAAGCTTTCTAAGGCTGTATGTTCATCTAATTCTCTAATTCTTCTATGAAACTCAGTATAATATAAAGAGTTGTTTTGTTGGTCTTTTAACTGTATATAAATTACTTAGAGAAGTTAAAAATTTTAACCATCTATTTGTATATCTAGAGTCTTTGTTTTTATTATATCTGACTATTGCTTCGCAATGGGTCCTAATGCAAAACTCATATTTAGATATAAGAAGTGCTTTAAAATGTTCTAAGGCATAAATTATAGCTAATAGTTCGTAGTCTAAACTAGTTAAGTATTGATTACTTTCTTTGTATTTGCCGCTAGAATACCTACATATTCTTTCTTCCTTTTTGTTGCTATATTTGTTAGGTTTGCAGTACAAAACTGCTCCCCATCCATCTTTGCAACCATCTGTCTGAACTATTAAATAGTCTGTGTCTAGAGGTAGATAAAGATCTGGCAATTGTTTAACTCTATCTTTAATAGTTCTAATGAGTTTAATGTCTTCTATCTTCAAATGTCTTCGTCCCTTTTGCCTAGCTTTTTTGTATAAAGGTCCTATTAATTTACTTAGGTCTTTAAAATACATTCTGGCTTGATTTACTAATCCTAAAAAAGCCTGAATTTGTTTTAAACCTTCTAATTTGTCTGGAAAATCTAATATCTTTTTTGCTATATGTTCTTGTAGTTTTATCTTGCCATTTCCTATTTCCATTCCTAAGAATTTTATATTTGTTTTAAATAATTCTACTTTCTTTTTACTAAGTATTAAACCGTGTTTGTTAAATAATTTAAAGACTAAGTCTAAATGAGACAAATGCTCATGCTCATTCTTACTACAAACTAAAATGTCATCAATGTAAACTAAGATAAAATCATTGTAAGGTCTAAAAATATCATCCATCTTTCGTTGTAAGATACTAGGTGCTGTCTTAAGGCCGAAAGGCATAACTAACCATTCGTATAAGCCTTCGGGAGTAGTAAAAGCTGTCCACTTAACGTCTTCAGGCCACATCTTAATTTGATAAAAGCCTGATTTGCAATCGAATTTACTAAATATTTTCTTGCCTTGTATTTTACTTAAAAGGAAAGTCTTATTAGGAATATTATAACTATCGTCTTTTATGTTATCATTAAGTCTTTTATAATTTATTACCATTCTACTTTTTCCTCTTAGAATTTCTGCATGATTTCTAACTATAAAAGCTGCAGATCTATGAGGACTATTGCTTGGCCTAATTACTTTTAATTCTGATAGATCTTTTATGTGCATTTTAAATTCATCAGTATCTAAACTACTTGCTTCTATATTAGCAGTCTTGACAATATAGTCAGGATTTATAATGTCTAGTTTACAATATATCTGATTTAAATCCCATCTTTTAATGGGATCTTCTCCTATAAAAGGGAGTTTGTCTATTGCTTTAAGAATACTAATTTGTTTTTCAAGTCTATCTATAGTAGTTATAATTCTTTCTAATTCAGAATATTATTACTTTGCTTCACAAAGCGGAAATATTTATAAACCTGCTATAATAGACAAATTTCTAAACAAATTACCAGGCGCTTTAGGCAGAGAAATATATGAAACAATTAAAAAGATATACCCAGATCCTACTTGGACTCCCTCTTTAGGAGATATTTTTGAACAAGTTATAGAAATATTAGTTTCTAAATGCACTTATATACAAATAGCTAGACAATTAAAAAATGAAACCAGTTTCTGTAAAGAAATATACACACCACAACACTATGGTCAAGAAGAATCTAGACCTAAGTACAATAAGAAATCTTACAAAAGATACAAACAACCTAGAAAGACTTATTACTTAAGAAAAAGTAAAGCTAGAAGACCTTTCTTAAATCCCAAACATGTTAGAAAATATGACACTAGAAGAATTTACAAAAACAAGATCACATGTTATGCATGTGGAGAACCAGACCATCTTAGTTCTAATTGCCCCAGAAAACATAACAACAATAACTTTAAAGCTATGACAGTTAATAACACTAATGAAGATCTTTTAGAAGTAGACGAAACACTTAGTGATACTGAAAGTATATATAGTATCAAATCAATAGATGAATATATGGAAGACAATCTCTCTATAAGTAGCGATGAAAAAGATGAAAATCTTCCTGTAGAAACTACAGATAGATTAGATACGTTTATAAACTCATTAAGAAACACAGAAATATACAATTTCATGTTTAAACCCTTAGCTGACAAACTTGCTTTAGAAGAAGACTACATACATCAATGGCAACTAGAAAAGGGTATAGATACAACACCATGATATATATGCAATTGGTATCCAGAAATTAGAGTAAGATGTAAGTGTGAATTATGCTATAAAAAAGCATGCGTAAAATGCATAAAACAAAAATATAACATAGATTTATTAAACCCATAGAACTTAAAACTAATAAAGACACTTATTATGATAAAAATGTCAATAGAAGACTAGAATATTTAGAACAAAAGGTTATTCAGATAGAAGAAACCTTAAAACAAAGACATGAAGATGAACTCATCATAGGAAATAATAAGCAATTAATTCAGCAAATTCAGCAAGACTTTAAAATAGAAAAATTCTGCACTAAGGCAAGATTTAATAACCTTATAACTACTAGAGTACAAATAAGACATTATAATTGTTGAAATTACTTAGTTCATTACCATTTTTTATATCAATTTCACACATTTATTTTGCGATATAGATATCAAAAGGACACATACATGCACACATGTATATAGACTTTTTAGATGAGTAGGTTTAGTAATATCATAGAAGTCTGTCTTAAAAATAAAAGTCCTTATTATAATACTAAGATGAATAAGGTCGTGCTAGATAAAAATAAAAGAGAGCTTTAGAGTACATTATCTAAAGAAATTAGAGTACATTATAGATATTTAATTGAAAAGTTAAAAAAAAAGTACAGTTAAGATTAAGCATAATTTTAGACAAATTGTACTCGAAAGTTGGAACTTAAAATAGAAAAAGTTGAAAAAAGACTTGCTATGTATTTTAATCTTAAAATAAGAGATGCATGAAAATTATACTCCCTTCGTCCCAAGTTATTTGATCATATATGAGTGCATGCTTATTCAGGATATGAGTCTTATTATATAAGTTTTCCATTCTATCCCCGGGGCTGATCTCTGAATAGGAAAAAGAGTGGATCTGTAGGGTCCCAAATGAATTGGCGTATACGAAAAAGGCTAGGTTCATTGACAGATCTATCTCGTGTCTGGTACTGCATGGTTCCACTCTGCAAGAACTCCGAATCATTCTCTTGAAGCTCATCCTCTTCATCATAACTGATCCGCTCGCCCCGAAATGACCTGGACCAATAGGGAAATTCCAATTCATTGGGCCTTTCGAGCGACCTCGTCTTGCTTGCTTCTGGCGAAGCTTCTAGCACTATATAATAGGCATTCTGGTATGGCAGGAAGACTACTTTTTAGGTCGACCACTACATAGAAGCGATAGCGAAGCCAAGCCATATAAAGGCGAGTAGCCCTTATAGCAATAGCAAACGGCATACTTATAGCTTCTTTTTCCCCAATTTCTCACTCCTTTTGTGAGGCAAAACCTCCCCACACTATACTTCGACACAAGAGAAGAGGACCGGGGGGGGGGGGGGGTGGGGGAAAGGAAGGGGGAAGAAAGTGGTTAAGTATAGAGAAATGAGTTGGTGGATGATTAAATATGGAGAGAGAAGTCGAATAACAAAAAATATTGAAAGGGTAAACATGTAAAACCCCTACGAAATCTTTTTTAACTTAGAAACTGATCAATTTTTTTGGACAGCCCAAAAATAAAATATGATAATTTTGTTTTAGGACAGAGGGAGTAATAGACTAGATCACTACCAAAAGCAAATAAATTGGAAGATATATTTTGATCCTGAATAATCAACGCTACAAGAAATGAACATCACAGTACAAAAAGAAATAAGATGGATACTGAAAATCCTAAGTGATGATATTTTGAACTTTAGTGGTGTTGCTTGCAACTTGCAGGAAAAAGTGTCAAAACTCTAAAAGCAAAGATAGAAAAACTTTGGAAAGATCATTGAAAGTTAGGGTTACTAAATTTGTTGCCTAAGTAGTTCAGTTTTTTATATGTGTCCTACTAAATCTCTTAAGTTCGCTTGATTCTTGGTTTTAAAGATGCAACATTTAAGCTCTTAAGACACTTCGTCTTACAAACTTTGTTATAGTCATAACTTCTTCATGTTAGACACTTTACTTTCAACAATTCTTTTCATGTTAATTTTTGAACTTTTATTAATATCACTTTGATATAATTCAAACTTCTTCTTAATTTCACTTCCTAGACTTACATACGTGCCATCTAAACATATTACAGGAAATTATCTCTAAAAAAATTCTTTACTTTTATTACTGTACGATCAATCTTGTAGTATTTCGTGAGAGTTAGATATTTGTGAAACATGTTTGAAACTAAATACAATATCAGTGTACCTTCGATAACAAGATATAATATAAGAGTCAAAAATCTCTTTAGCGGTAACTTGATGTGACGAAAGAAATAAATATGATGAATAGTAAAAAATATTGATGATAATTGGCGTGAAAAATTCGGGTTTGAAAGTAAGACCAGGTTTAATTAACTTTTCATATTTCGAGTATTTGATTAGCTGTTAACAACTGATTTATTTTTATAGTTTAATTATAATAGTCGTATTGATTAATTTTCATTGTGTTTTTCACCAAGATTCATAAAATTTTTATTTCAAATTACTATACAACGTGCAAAACACGTGATCCTTACTAGTAGAACTAAAAAGGAAAGAGATGAGCATTTTGCTGTTGTGACTCAGCTCAAGAAGATCAAGCTGACTTCCTTGTGTATGATAGAGAAGCTAAAAAATTTTGAAGGCCTAGGCGTTTGACATTTTCTTTCTTTTTTGTTCTACCCAAGATTCTTTAGTGTAACCTGTTAAATTCATATTTTCCTCTAACATGAAATTGACAGCAACGCATACCAAAAAAACTTCTCCAAATTATGAAGAGTGTTATCTTCCTTGACATTTGACAATTACCGACATCAACATTCCTAGCAAATTCTAAACCAAGACCAAAAACGTGTTTCCCAAATTGTAGGTAAGAAATCAATGTGAACACAGCTGTCCATATGAATGTAGGGACATATATGTGTGTGTAAGAATTAATTGAGGTGAGGCCGTTCTTGTGTTGATGGTCAAGGCTTATGCATTCATTACAAAGCCATCGCAACACCCAACTACACTTCGGTTTCTGATAATGTTTCAAGGAAGCTCGTATCTCAAGCAAAAATAAGATCCAATGCTGCAACACTTCTATGTGTATCAGCCCGAGTAGTCTCTCCTTTGCATGACCATAAGATAATTAAATAAAGCTACAACCGCTTTACAAGTCGCGGCTTCCGTCATGGTTCAGTAAAGCACATGCTTTGAGTGTAATTATGAAGTACAAGGATTAAGAACTAATGTGAAAAAACGTACAGGACTTGTATGCAGCACTGTGCAAAACACATGCTTTGAGATAATTAAGCCTCAATTATCAACACCTGGCATAAATTCCATAGTCAAATTGTAGAAAAGAAAGTAAAAAACTCTCTTCCTCTCAATGTGGGGAAATATGCTTGCTCACAGAAGACAAATTTCTTTTTTTTTTGCTTTGATTGCCCTGTAAATCTTAAACCACCGAAATCCAGAAAATGTTGTTAACAACCGAAACTTCAATGCATCGGCATGTGTGTAAACTTCTTTAGCACCTTGATCGATACTTATGGAAGTCATCACTGCAAAGCTGTTAATAATAGTTCGATCATCTGATCAGAAAAGCGAGACTTCTTAGTATAAAATGAATGTGCTTATGCCATAGGAGATTATTTAATGGCGGGAGCCGTATCAATTTGCCTCCGCTTGCAATGAGCAAGTCTAACTGTCACCATCCTGTCATCTCTAGGTAACTATGTAACCTGAAAAGTTGAAGGTTGGAGATGTATGGCCAATGTTGGTTTGAGTGAATAATGTATGGTCTAAGATCATGGGTCCCAATCATTAGAATCGTTGCACAATTTGCATGTTGCGACTATGAAATGATGAGAATTCTCAACCCAAGATTGACTTTCAAGCTTAATGGAGCCAATAACTAACGACTTGGGCAAATTTCCACGGAGTGGAAGAGGTGTCAAGTTATACTCGCATCTACATTGCAAATTTCCACAATTACGGCCAAAGGTATCAGACCTTCGCAAGTTTATGCCGTAATCAATGCCTTCACTCGCTAGAAATTTCATTTAAAGATATGGCCAAAGGTAAACTGGCATCCACATTGCAAATTTCCACATATACGGCCAAAGGTATCAGACTTTCGCAAGTTTATGCCGTAATCAATGCCATAACCAAAGTTTGTGGCTTATAATGCAAGTCTACAGTGAGTCATAGTCCCGGGCCCTTTGTGAAGAAAGGATATGAAGAAGACCCCACCAAAGAAACTTCATTTAAAGATAACTGAACTTCGAATGTTTTGCCAGGCAAGCCATTTCACTGCCTTGAGCTGAAATTTTCTTGCTTCCCATTTGCTATGGCAGCATTAGTATTTTTCGCTCTAATCATGAGTTTCTCGGCGGTAAGTGCGGTGACCAACATCACTAGCGATGAACATGCACTTCTTTCCTTAAAATCCCCTCTTACCAATTGGTCATCCTCTGTCACACATGTTTGTAATTGGACCGGAGTCATTTGCAATCGCTACGGAAGAGTTGCCGCCCTGGACCTATCAAACATGGGGCTACTAGGCACCATTCCCCCAAGCATGGGAAATCTCTCCTTCCTCGTTTCTCTTGATTTCAGCAACAATAGCTTCTCTGGCAATATCCCCAAGGAAATGGCTCATTTGCGCCGAATCAAAGAAATCAACTTGAGTTTCAACGACTTCAGCGGAGGGCTTCCCACGTGGGTAGATGAGTTGCCGACCCTTGAGCCACTCCTTCTTGCAAATATCATCTTTACAGGCACCATCCCACCATCGTTATGGAATATCTCAAAGCTTAAGAGTGTCCGGTTGAGATCTAACTCTCTACAAGGAAGGATTCCAGAAGAGATTGGCAATCTACTCAATCTAGAATTGCTTTCTCTATCTCGCAATGAGTTAAATGGCCAAATTCCATCGAGTCTTGGCAAATGTTCAAAACTTTGGGTACTGTCATTGTCGTTCAACCAATTCACTGGACCGATACCAAGAGAGATTGGGAACTTGAAGTTGCTTAAGGAGTTGTATCTGGGTATTAACGACTTGACTGGTATGTTTTATGCTTATCGTAGTTCTTTTGGCCTAAATGCAATGTAAACTTCAATCAGAATTCTCAACAATTCGATTCTTGACTTACAAATTGAGGGATTAGGATTGCCTGCTGTAACCCAAGGTTACAATAGGGTGCTGTGATCCCAAATGAAAGAGGGGGAAGAGAGAGAGAGGGAAGAGAGATGAGGATGTAAATCATGGTTACTCTCTCTTTTCCCCTTGTCTCATTTTGGATCATAGCACCCTGCAGTAACCATGGGTTACAGCAGGGGATCCTTATCCTAAATTGAGTCTTTAAATCATGAGATTTATGCTGGGTGGAATATAACCTCAAACCCATAACTCTTAAGCTTTTACTTTTTGATGCTTAATAGTTGTACTTTTTGATACACTGTGACATCTCTTTTGTTATCAATTAATAGAATTGGGGTTTTGGTTGCCAATGTTGAAATCTCTAATAGGGTTCAAAATTTCAACGAGGCTTACTGTTTTTATCATTTTAATTATCAAATCCAGAACTGAAAATTATTTTCTGTACAATTTTTAGCTATTATAATTATGGCTTAAAAATGGCATTGCGAGCTCACTATATTTTTTACCCATTCTGCAGGCACCATCCCCTCTTCTCTATGTAACTTATCAAACGTTGAGTACGTCAATTTGCAAAATAATCGTCTACAAGGAAACATTCCGCTGGACATTGGTAATCTTCAAAACTTGAAGCAGTTTAGCATAGGCAATAACAAAATCACCGGCGCCATTCCATCAACAATTTACAACATCTCGACACTTAATAGAGTTACTTTTAGTGGAAATAATCTATCTGGCAGTCTTCCAGCAAATATGTGCAGTCATATGCGAGAGCTCCTATCGATTTCTCTTGCTGAAAACAATCTCTACGGTCGAATTCCATTGGGTATATCTGGATGTTCCAAACTTCGAAGTCTGCGGTTGTCAAACAACAAATTTACAGGACCTATACCAAGAGAGATTGAGAATTTAACTATGTTTGAGGCGCTACTTCTTGATGGAAACCACTTGACAGGTATGGATATGCTATAAATTTTGTTTTTCCACGATCATACAAGTCTTAACACTTAAAAATAATTGTCGAAGATACACAAGAAAACCATAAATTTTCTATGATACTAAATACGTAGCATATAATCTTTTTTTAGATAAAAGCTTTACGTTGATATTTGTATCTTGACCATTTTATGCAAATGTTAGAATTAATGTGTTGGCTTATTACTATGGAACAATATGCAATCTATGGCTGCACGGTGCTGAATAATGACTCTTTTGAAAGTGTACACAAAACATCTACCACTAGTTACTAAACGAAGTTAGCAACAAATCCACCGAAAGAGAAATACAGCATTGTATACTTGTTTGGCTTATAATGCTATTTCGCCCTTGTTCGGTTGTTCTTACAGTTAACTAATTATCAAGTGCTCTATATTTTAAAGTTATTTGGCAAACCCTTTTTCAAGTTTTATCAATTTAAGAAGTACTTCGGCCAGTATTTTGTCCATTTAACCGTCAAAAATAGCCTCGTCCTTTACATGTGATGTAAAACAAATGGCATAAGTAGAACATGCTAAAAAATTTAGCCAAAATTTTTTCCCCCTTTCAAAGTTTCTTTGTTTTTCTTCTCCTCCCTCGTAACTTGTGCATCAGAATCTAGTAAAAGTTAAACACCAACATTACTAGTCATAATAAACTGCCGGTGGTTGACATGCTCCCGTCATCCACCAAACTCGTAAACACGACCATCACCGCATCAATCAAATCCATTACGATCCATAGATACCGTCAACCAAACCAATCCCATTAGTACCCGTAAACACCACCAACCAAGCTCAACTCATTAACACCCAAAAGTACTATCAACCAAATCCACCCTATAACAACTTGTACACACCCCATCGCCACCCCTAAATACCATCGACCCAATCCGCCCCATCACCATACCGTTACCCAACCTCTAACCACCCCTAGACATCGTCAACAACACACGCCATCACCCAAAAAAAAAAAACATCATTCAAATCCATCCCACCACCTTCTAACAATCCGACAACATCTTTTTCACATAGTTGTAGATTTCTATACGGGACCTCATGCTCCAGTTGTAAGTCTTGATTCACCTAATGAGGAATCGATTACTACCATCAGGTGCAATCTGGTTTACTGTTAGGATGGCTTACATGGTAGTGGATAATGGATGGTTGTTAAGGGGATAATGGAGGTTTGGTGAGGGTGAGGGTGTGATAGTTATGGTGGTGGCATTGGGTATGGCCGATGGTGATGACATGGGATTCGATGGCGCGAGTTTAGTTAAATATTTGTGAATGAGTTTTTCTGGTTTATTCCATCTATGCCCCTGCTTTTAATGTTTATAGATCATGTGTTCAACATGTGAGCATTTTCAACCGAGCTTGGTAGAAGTACCTTTTAAGCACATAAAATTCAAAATTGTGCTTCCTACAAAACTTTGAAACTTAGAGAGCTGAGTAAATATTTCGCTCAAAAACAGGGGGCAAAGTAGCATAATAGCCTACTTGTTAGCAATAAAAATGCAATTCTATAATCTCTTTCACCTAGTTACATGGACCAGTGAAAATGCACGCGTTGAACACCATGAAGGCGCTAATTATGGAGTTTCTAAAATGTATACACCCCGTTGATAATTATGTTACTTTTGGTTATGTTTTTTTAGATAAGAGAACATGTATAAAATTTGTCACGACCCGAACCCACAGTTGGGCCCATGAGTTATGTCTGACCGGCCTGCAGCTATGGCTTTGCCTTGCTTTACTCTCTAAAACCAATACAAGTTGCATCGGAAACGAAAACTATAATTCAATGTAAAATATCACTACATTCCTTCTTATCTGTGGGTAAAATCTAGTGCAATTAGTGAAATGTTATTTTATTACAATGCATTCAATTTCCTTAGCTGACCCCTACTATGATGTAGAAGTAAAAGTGTCAATTAGTGTAATTATTTTGGTGAGAATAATAGGTTATAAGACAATATATGTAAAAAAAATAATATAAGAAAATCAAATAAAATTAAAAAACAAAATGCAATTATGTATTCTTTTTTTTATAAGGGTTTCTGCGTAACTTTTAAACTCAGAAATCTTAATAAATAATTTACTTGAAGGTTCGAAGCAGCATAATAATCGTAATTTTTATCAACAAAAAATGCAATTTTTTATTCTCTTTAATTTGTCTGGTGGTTAAAGTTAGGCCTGGATTTTAACTAGAATGATCATCACATTTCATCCTTGTGATGGTACGGCATCTTAACAGTTTAACTAGATTACATAATTAAGCTAACTTAAAACTTGCAGGTACTATTCCCGCATCGATCTTCAACATATCTACACTGCAAATCCTGTCAACTCCATTCAATCAACTCTCGGGAGCACTGCCGTTGTATACGAGCCATCGGCTAGCCAACCTTGAAATGCTTAATCTTGGACACAATAGCTTGACTGGAAAATTACCCAACTCAATTTCAAATGCTTCAAAACTCACTCACCTAGACCTATTCGCTAACAATTTTAGTGGTATAGTCCCTGACTCACTTGGTAATCTGGAACTCCTGGAGCTCCTTAATCTGGGGGACAACAATTTCATCAATGAACCATCATCTCCAGAATTGAGTTTCATCACGTCCTTGACAAACTGCAAGAAACTAAGAGTCTTATCGATAGACGATAATCCTATAGCTGGCACCCTTCCTGTTTCTATTGGAAATTTATCCGCCTCTCTCCAAAAGTTTTATGCATACAGATGTAGAATCAGAGGAACCATTCCTAATGTTATTAATAACTTGAGTAGTTTGATTGCGTTAAGTCTATATGGAAATGACTTGAGTGGATCTATTCCAAATACCATCAAAGGGTTGCAGAAGCTTCAAGAGATAGGTGTTCAAGAAAATAAGCTTCGAAGGTGTATTCCAAATCGCCTTCGTCAACTCCCTAATTTGAATGGCTTATACTTGTATACCAACCAACTTTCCGGTCCGGTGCCAGCATGCTTATCAAACATCAGTTCTCTAAGAGAGCTTGTTCTAAGTTCCAACAAATTAACTGCTAGGATACCAGCAAGCTTAGGAAACCTTAAGGATCTACTAAGATTCGATGCATCGTTCAACTCTTTGCATGGCAGTCTACCTTCTGAAATTGGGAATCTGAAAGTTGTTACTCTATTAAATATATCATATAATAATCTCTCTGGTGATATCCCTGGCAGCATTGGAGATCTGCAGAATTTGGTCAATCTTTCTTTGGGAAATAATGAATTGATGGGGACTATTCCGGAGACATTTCAATCTTTAGTGAGCCTAGAAATCTTCGACTTTTCTCACTACAACCTCTCGGGTGTAATACCCAAGTCTTTAGACAAACTCTTGTATCTCAAATACTTTAATGTGGCTTACAATAATTTACATGGAGAAATCCCAAGTGGTGGACCGTTCGGACACTTTACAAGCCAATCATTCCTGCCAAATGAAGCTTTATGTGGTGCGACTCAATTTGGTGTTCGTCCATGCAAAACCAATTCTGTTGGTCGAATGAAGACACTTAAAAAGGTGGTGATTATATGCGTTTCATCTGTAATTCCTTTGATTGTTCTTCTCTTCACATTTGTACTTTTGTGGATAAGATGCCAAAAGAGCAAGAAACTTCCCATAGAAATTGATCTACAGCCGGTGGCAGGATATCGTAGAATCACTCACCAAGAAATTCTAGAAGCAACTGATGGGTTTGATGAAAGCAATTTACTTGGTAATGGAGGTTTTGGATCAGTATACAAAGGGGTACTTTCTGATGGGATGATTGTGGCGATAAAGGTATTCAAATTGCAACAAGAAAGAGCCCTTAAAAGCTTTCACGTGGAATGTGACATAATCCGCAATGTTCGCCATAGAAATCTTATCAAAATCGTCACCAGTTGCTCCAACCCTGATTTCAAAGCCTTAATACTGGAATATATGCCAAATGGGAGCTTAGAAAAATGGTTGTATTCTTGCAGTTGTGTCCTAGATATATTGCAAAGGTTGGACATTATGATTGATCTGGCTTGTGCATTAGACTATCTTCATCATGGATGTGCACCACCTATAGTTCACTGTGATCTGAAGCCTAGCAATATCCTGCTCGACGAAAATATGATCGGGCACCTGAGTGACTTTGGAATCACAAAGCTGTTAAATGAGGAAGAGCTGGCGGCACATACTATGACCCTTGGCACCATTGGATATATAGCACCAGGTGATACACATTGCTTTTCAATTTCATCCACTTAAAGAAAGACTAACTAGACTTCTGTTTCCAACTCTATTGTATTTCCTTATTATTCTCTTCATTCTTTTGATATGTTATCATATGTAGAATATGGGTTGGGAGGATCAGTAGCCAGAAGCTGCGATGTTTACAGCTATGGAATTATGCTGATGGAGACGTTTACTGGGAAGAAGCCCACTGCTGAAATGTTTGCGGAACATATGAACCTAAAATGCTGGGTGATGGAATCGCTTCCAAGTGCGGTAATTCAGGTAATAGATAGGAATTTGCTGAGGCAAGAGGGTGAAAATTCATTCGCGGATGTGGACTGTGTTACTTCGATATTGATGTTGGCTGTGGACTGTGCTGCTGAATCACCAGAGCAAAGAATCGACATGAAAGATGTCTTGGCATCACTAAAGAAAATCAAAGGTAAATATCTTAAAGGGAGGGAGCTACTAGATAAGAGTATCCAGGGTGCACCACAATAAGCAATGCAATGTGATGATGTAATAAATCTCCATATAATCATATGTTGTAAGGATTTTCCATGTTTTATTTCCAGCATGTTTGAATCTTGGTTTCATTTATAAGTTTCTCATCCAGTTTGTTTGACTCTGTTCCTCTTCTATTTGGGTCGAATCTTTGCTTTTGAAGAGCCATTTCCAGTGACTGTCAAAGGGGAGCTATTTCTTAGCACCAACAAGATACATAATTGATTACGGGGACCTATTTCTTAGCACCAACAAGGATCAATTCCCAAAGGTGGTGATCGTTCTATAGGGAAGAGGGTGGCAGGAAGAGACTGCCAATGGAACAAGGTTGTTCTGTTCCATGGAACAAGTGTTCACTTAGTTGGCTGATCTTTAATCTTTCGAAGCCACGTGCAATATGCTAGCTGCCTAAGTTGTACATTCTGAAGTGGAAAGTAGTCAAAGTGAAGACAAGATAGTGGACAAAGCAAAATTCTTTTTAAAATAAATTGATTCTCTGCGGAGAAGAGAAGCCTTTCGATTTACTGATAGCAGAGCTGCCCAGATTTTTGCAGGTTATCCATTATAAGGATGAAGTGTTGCATCATTAGCTTTTTCATCAGTAAACATTGACCATCTCAAAGTTGTATTGTCATTCAAGTGTGCGGTGATTCTTGCCATTCCTTTAATATATGTCCAAGCATCCTGAGTTTGGCTCTGAGTACCCCAGAGGGATGCATGTTCACCAGTGACCAGCAGATATGAGAACCGAAGATGAGGGTTAACGAATTCATATCGGTCATAAGCTAATATTAATTAGGTTGCTACTGCTAATGGATGACAAACAACTTCATGTTACTGGGAGCTTCCTAGAGTACTTGAAACCGAATTTCCCGGACTAGATATTGTGAAGTTGCAACTAGGAGAAGCTTAAGCTGCGTAATTTACAGAAAGGGAAAGACAAAATTATGTGTTAAGATCGCTCAGTTATCCCAGATCCGACTCTGCAGAAGAAGGTCGCATGATAGTGTTTTATATCAACTGAAATTAATACTTGGAACTGAAGGGAGTCCAATTCTTTAGATGATTTTTCTTTTAACCAGGATTTGTACAACACTGCGACCGCAAAATTATATGTTATGGTCACATAGTTATCAGTGAAGGAATTGTGAGTTATGATGATGGTGTGTGCTTTGGACCTCGTTAAAGGTTGCATGCATCTAATCTATATCATATCATATAGACGAAGCGTTGTGCGTTGTGGGGGCGATACATAAGTTTTTTTAGGAATTCTTTTCCTTTTTTACCCCTTTTAATTATGCGACGCGTCATCTTTTTTCCATTTTGCGATACGTCATCATTTTTGTTTTGACATTTCATTTATCTATTTCCTCTACTTATTAAAGTTTCATATGCTTCATGACTCTTTATTAATAAAACGTATATATAATAGACGAAGCGTTGTGGGGTGTGGAGGTGACGCATAAGCTTTTTTAGGGGTTCTTTTCCCTTTTTACCCGTTTTAATTATGCGACATGTCATCTTTTTTTCATTTCGCAACACGTTATCATCTTTGTTTTGGCATTTCATTCCTCTTTTACATCTACTTATTAAAGTCTCACATGCATCATGACTTTTTAATAATAAAAAATTTGGAGTTATTATTATTATAAATGTAGTTGGCCTTATAAGAATAAAAAACCAATCCTACACATTCTAAAACTCTACCTAATCAACGTATCAAAAAATTATAACTTAATTTTGATTATTAACACCTCAAAAACACTTTAAATAACAAAATAAGTGGTCAAACATAAAGAAAACATTAATTACACGTCACCATGCTTGTTTTGGTGTTCTATTCCTCCTTTACATCTACTTATTAAAGACACGCATGTATCATGACTCTTTAGTATAACTTATTATTAAAAATTACATGTCACCATGTTTGTTTTAATATTCTATTCATTATTTACCTCTACTTATTAAAGTCACACATGTATAATGACTCTTTAGTATAACTTATTATTAAAAATTCGGAGTCATTATTACCATAAATTTAGTAGACCTTATAAGACTAAAAAATCTCTTCTACACCTTCTAAAACTCTACCTAATCAATGCATCAACATATTAGGACTTGATTTTGACTATTAATACCTCAAAAACACTTTTTATAACAAAATAAACACTCAAACATAAAGAAAAAATAAATTACACATCATCATGTTTGCTTTGGTGTTCCATTTCTCTTCTACCTCTACTTATTATAGTCACGTATGCATTATGACTATTTATTGTCGCTTATTATTGAATGTGGTGACACATAATCTTTTTTAGGAGTTTTTTTTTTTCCTTTTTACCCCTTTTAATTATGCTACACGTTATCGTTTTTCCATTTTTCGACACGTCATCATCTTTGTTTTGGCATTTCATTCCTCTTTTACCTCTTTTTATTAAAGTCTCACATGCATCATGACTCTTTATTAATAAAAAATTTGGAGTTATTATTACTATAAATTTAGTTGACCTTATAAGAATAAAAAATCAATTCTACACATTCTAAAACTCTACCTAATCAATGTATCAACAAATTAGGACTTAATTTTGATTATTAACACCTCAAAAACACTTTAAATAACAAAATAAGCGCTCAAACATAAAGAAAACATTAATTACACGTCACCATGTTTGTTTTGGTGTTCTATTCCTCCTTTACATCTACTTATTAAAGACACACGTGTATCATGACTCTTTAGTATAACTTATTATTAAAAATTACATGTCACCATGTTTGTTTTGGTGTTCAATTCCTCATTTATCTCTACTTATTAAAGCCACACATGTATAATAATCACACATGTGTGACTTTAAAGTCACACGTCACAATTTTCGAAGTCATTATTATCATAAATTTAGTAGACGTTATAAGAGTAAAAAAATATCTTTTACACCTTCTAAAACTATACCTAATTAATACATAAACATATTAGGACTTGATTTTGACTACTTATACCTCAAAAACACTTTTTATAACAAAATAAACACTCAAACATAAAGAAAACATAAATTACACATTATTATATTTGCTTTAGGTGTTCCATTTCTCTTCTACCTCTACTTATTATAGTCACACATGCATCATGACTCTTTATTGTAGCTTATTATTGAAAAATTCGGATGTATAATTATCATTAATTTAGTTGACCTTATAAGAGTAGAAAATCAATTATATACCTTCTAAAACCTTCCATACAATGAAACTGAACGGTTGTTGTGTACTTTTAGTGGAACTTATTTAGTGACTTAAAAAAAGTACGTTTAAAATTGTCAATTATGGTGTCAGCAAAAATGGCATTAAACATATTTATCAATCATTAATTATTTTGTATAGAGGGTTGTAGGAATTTTCATTGGCGGTAGGTAAAAATAATTCATTAACTAAAATGAATTAACTTACTTCACGTGCTTCCATTTCAGTTCCAACGGCTATTTAGTTGCCTATTTATGTCTACACAGTCAATTACTAATTGTATAGTTCGTGCACCTTTTTTAAGATTTTTTTTTTCCAATACAAATGCCTTGGACTGATTTTTAATTTATTCTTTTTTAATTCATGTGTATATATAGGGTAATCTACAAAAAATAATGTTAAATATGTAATATTCTTACTTCACAAACTTCTATAATCACCTTAATACACTATAAGCTTAGAACCTAATGAACAATCTATAAATCAAAGATGAAGTATAAGAATTTTGTAATTTTACGCAATTACATCCCCATTGATCACACTCTAGATAACTGTATGAATATTCACCGCTATATAATTGTTTAGCCTCAAACATAAAAAAAAGGTTTTGTAAAATGATATGACATTTTTCTGATCATTCAGATAATAATTAAATGTACAATGCGCACATATTTTTAAATTAATTGTCTTAAAAATATTCAAAATTAAATGGAAGGTCGAAAAAATGCCAAGCATGACCATGAAGTAAAGCAATTAGAATACATATATTGCCACTATAACATTATAGTTTCTCTTTTCAGGGTTATTTCTATATTATAAAAGGTTGGTTGTCTGAAAGGAAGTAAAATAGTTCCACTTACTTCCATTTTTGCTCTAAGGTTTTCATGGTATGTTTGTAAGTAGGCTTATTCAGTCTAGACAATAATTTATTTTGTAAACTTTTAACTTTCATCGTAGAGGACTATAGTACATGTCTAATTTAGTATGTGATAAGGAGTTGTATCAGAGGTACTTATAAAATAAAATTGTTGATCAATGATGCGCCACATATAGTGAACAACTAAAAAAGTGTCTCACGCTTATATGGATATGCTAAGCAAAATGAATAGAGTAAATATAAGTTTGTGTATAAATTCTTGAAATTTAACTTTTTAGTACAAAAAAACTTAATACCTAAAATACTAAAGAAGAACGTAACATTCTAATTTGATATGAAATAATTGATTACTCAGTGTATGCCTCACCTTTTGCATACTTTATTTTCAACTTCTGAATCTTACTAAATTTTAAGCACTATAACATGCTTTACTATTATAAAACAATTTGGGATTATGCTTTCATTGATTTTCTCTTGATTAGTACACCACTTATATGTGAAATGCATGAATGCGATATATTTTGAATTTGATAATTCACTTCAAGCGTATATAAATAAATCGTAATTTTCAAAAACCATCGACATGATACTTAAATATCAAACCTTAACTCTACCAAAATATGGTAAAACTCAAACATACTTATAGCGTTTAAATAAAATTCACCCAAGTTACTGAATTAGTAATATATAATAAGCGAAAGGAGAAAGACATTGATAACTTCTTTGCGCGACACATCATCGCTTCTTTATATGACACGTCATCATATCCTTATTTCAAAATTACTTAACTTATATATTTATAAGTCTTATTTACTTTAAAAGTAATTCTAATCATTCTAAAACTCAACATAATCAACATATTAATCTATTAAGACTTCTTTTTTTAACAATTACGTCATTAAAACTCGAAAACTAATTCTAATCATTCTAAAACTCAACCTAATTGTTATACTAACTTATTAGGACTTCATATTGACTATTATATATTCAAAACCACTCTCTAATATGAATATTAAAACTCATATATATATATAAACGAAAATAATACTTTCAATTTAGAAGAAAAAATTAATTTAAAATTAATTCTAATCATTCTAAAACTCTACCTAATCAATGTACTAATCTATTAAGACTTCATTTTGACAATTATGTCCTTAAAAGTGTTTTCTAATATGACAATTATGTCTATCTATATAATAATCTATATGCACCTATATATAATATATAATATATAATAAGCGAAGCAAGAGTTTCTTTTCACGACACGTCATCGCAGAGATTACTTTTTTTCTTGACACATCATCACATTATATTTTGAATGTGAAATAGAACTGTAACCATTATAAGTGCCACTAAGGGTCTGAAATACTATCTTGGATGGAGTCCTTATTTGTTGATGCATTAATTTCTATATTAGCAGGCCTTATATAACAAGAAAAATAATTCTACACGTACTGAAATTCTAGCTAATTAATGGATTAACTTATAATGACTTAATTTTGAGTATTGTTTTCTCAAAATCACTCTTCAATATGAACACAAAAATTTACATTTCTAAAAAACGAAAATAATATTATCTTGAATGGGGACCTTACTAATTGATAAGTTAATTTTCATATTAGTAAGTCTTATATTGTTGAAAAACTAATTCTAAACATTCTGAAACTCTAACTAATTCTATAAGTGTCACTAAAGGTTTGAAATGCTATCTTGGATGGAGTCCTTATTTCTTCATAAGTTAATTTCTATATTAGTAAGCCTTATCTGATTGAAAAATTAATTCAAATCATTCTGAACTCTATCTAATTAATGGATTAACTTATTATGACTTAATTTTGAGCATTGTATCCTCAAATCCACTCTCCGATATGAATACAAAAATTGTTATATTTAAAAAACGAAAACAATATCATCTTGAATAGGGTCCTTATTTATTGATAAATTAAGTTTCTTATTTGTAAGCCTTAAATAATTGAAAAACTAATTCTAAATATTTTGAAACTCTAATTAATTAATGAACTAACTTATTAGGACTTAATTTTATCAATATCATATATAGATTTTTGAATCTTTTGATAAAATAAAAAAATTGATTGTATTTTTTGGGTGAGACCAAACGACCAACAAATAACTGTGTAATTATTATTAGTTGAAATTATAATAATGATAAAACTTATTCGTGAATCTGGTAGTTGAAAAGGATTTAAAGCTATATACTGAACATATTAGTATCTCTAAAGGTATGCAAATATTATTATTTTTAAGTTTCTTTAATTTTGCAAAAACTTTATGAGGGATATATTATGAAGCCTTATGTGAAAATTAACTCTAAAGTTCTAAACTAACTCACTCATACAAAATTAAAAAAAAAATCATGTATCTAGAAAACAAAAATAACATATGAGATTTAGTATATATAAATATATATAAATATATATATATATATATATATATATATATATATATATATATATATATATATATATATATATCACAAAACATAATCACTGCAAAAATTCTCTACATAATTTAAAATATCAATAATCAATTTACACGACAATTTTTAGCTTTAATATGACCTCATGATCAACAAGTGGCTATATCGCATATATGAGATTTTGAAAACAAATCACATATACATTTAAAAAATAAGGAACAATTAAATCAAATAATTCTGAATTACTATATTTTTGGAACTTTAAGAACTTTAAAATGCAAAAATATATCCGTCTAACTCTACAAAATTAATGATTTACCAATTTGTTTTTATACAGGGTCTTTACGATTAATGAACAGACTTTTTTTAGTTCTACTTAATTAAATTTTCTTAAAATATAAGACTAATTGGTAAATTTTAGAAAAGTTATAAATATTAAAACTTAATTCTGATTATGATAGAATTTATTATAACTATAAGTGGCACTATTGTGCAAGTTCAGTAGTAAATGGTTGATTAATCCTCGCTTTATAATATTAGCCTAATATATAATGATATTTTTATCCTTGGTAAGGTCATTATAGTTATAGCTATAACCTAATATATTTTAGTATATAAATGTTGTGATAAAACAAGTGTAGTTTATGAGAAAATATCATTGAATACATTTAGTAGATATAAAAATTATAACTTAGCAATAAATAATAGTCATAAAAGATATGAAAAAGAATTTCAACACTCCAAAATAAGGACACGTCAAGTTCATCAATTGAACATTCTCATTACTAACATCTTGCATGAATTAAGGAAAAACATATATATGTATTAAAATATTGGATATTATGAGGTCGTTTTGTTAAATTTATTTTTGCAAAAAGTAATAACTTATTTGAAAGTGATAAGGTGCATACATAAGTCCTGTTAAATTTGAAATGCAATTTTATTCCTTTTAAATTTTTATTTAATCGTTATAATAACCTCAAGAATATATATATGTAATACCTTAAGGACCTTCTGAAGTTAAAGAATTAAATCCATATGTAACATTTAAAATTCAAAAGGGATACTGGATAGCGTCACCATATTTTAATTACAACTACAATCCATTGCTAATTTCACAAAAAAGGAAATTAAACTAAAGCATGTAAAGTAGAATTCCGTCGCTAATTTATAAATAAACCTGTCTCAAAAAGTTCAATATTAGACGACAAATTTTAAAATTTCGTCGCAAAACTTTTAGTAACGGGATTTTATACGATGGACTTTTAACGACGGTATATCCGTCACTAAAACTTTTAGGGACGGATTTGAGGCTTTTAGCGACTGATTTTCCCGTCGCTAAAAGCCTTATTTCTTGTACTGGTGCTAAGCTAATTTAATTGACATACAATTTGACAACTTAAAACAAAAACTTAAAGAAGGCAAGTATCTAGCGCCTCCACTGTGTCACTTTCTATTCTTTGTCTTTCACCTTACAACATAAAGAAATTACATGTAAATACACATGCATATGCACATGCCATAATTAAAACATGCAGTCTAATCAAAGAAACCATGTTATATAATAATAGAAAGTTAGCAGTAATTCAAGTGAATTCATCTTTCATATTTTACTTAAGTTAGTCGTGATTAATTTAGGTATTAAGCTTATTCTTTGCAGCCGAATAAAATATTTTTATAATGTTAATATCTTTTTTGTCTCACGATATATGATACATATTAATACACTCTTTAAGACCTTATATTATACTGTATTTTACAAACTGATCCGAGCTTGGCTCGGGTTCCTGAGCTAGTCTGTTAGAATAGAGGATTCCATATTCCGGTTGAAAGGACTCGAAGTTGTCGAATGTTAAAATATATATGATATATATTTTCTTTTAGTTTGCCTACATTCTATGCTTCACTTACTACTTGTGTTTGAGTTGAAATAACCGGATGGAGAGGCGAGTTTCCTTAAATTTAAAGTGTCCTTACCTGTGTATGTTTTCGCTAAACATTACAAAGATATGCATGTGACTGATCTTTTTTGGTAGGTCCATCTCTTATCCATTTAGTTGTTCATTAAACACATAAAAGATGAGGTGAAAACCAGGTAATTTACTATGCCTGCAGGTTTGCAATGCTGTTGCTGTGGCCTCTCTGTTAAATGCGACATTAGTTATTCCCAAGTTTCTTTACAGCAATGTGTGGAAGGATCCCAGGTATGAAACTATCTCTGGTAGTAATTTATCTGAACCAACTGGTTGTACTCCCTCCCCTCCTCTCGGTTATGATGGTGTTGACTATCATGCCATTAGTTGACTCGGGTCTTGGAGAGTAGATAGCAAGTTACAATCTGATGTTTCCCTTTCAAAGGCTCCTTATATCTTCATTTTCTGCTTCAATCAGTCTTAACGCCAACTTTTTCTGCAACTAGACTTGATAAAATTGCCATTGCTTTAGCGCTATTGGTAGAATCATGACATCTTATATAGTTGACTCGTTGATTTATAAGTTGTGCCTGATGTGATCCCATTGGTAAACTAGCCCTTCTCACTATCCTTATGTCACAAACCATTGTACACATTGTTGCACTTCTCCTTTTGTATGTTCATATACTTTTTTAGCAGAAAACTTGTACTGTTTTTTCCTCCATGATATGTGCAGCCAGTTTGGTGATATTTATCAAGAGGAATATTTCACGAATATTCTGAAGAATGAAGTAGATATCGTGAAGGAGCTCCCTCGTCATTTGAGATCGCTTGACCTGGTAGCAATCGGTAGTCAAGTACGTCATTCTACTCATTTATGTTTTCGCATCAAGAAACTGCATGTCATTGCAGAATAAATGTATGAGCCCTTTCATGTTTGCTTTCAGATTACTGATGCTGAAATTCCAAAGGAGGCAAGTCCTCATGAATATGTTGAGATCATACTTCCTCTCTTGTTGCGGAATGGAATTGTCCACTTCCTTGGATTTGGAAACCAGCTCGGCTTTGGCCCCATTCTCTCTGAACTTCAGGTTGAGAACGTCTCAACAAACTGTTTATCAGTTATTGGTGCTCTTAGGTTATTGAGAGCTAAATGCAGTGAGCTAATCACTGAGAGCTAAAAAGGGTGTTAGACATTTAGAGCTTCTGATTATAACTCAAATGCTAGAGTGTTAAGTGATTTTGTAATAGCACTAGTGAGTGAGAAAAAGTACATAAGGTTTTTATTCATTGAGAGATATAGTGAGGTATATTCGGGAATTAGGTCTAAGTGACCGAGTGAAAATTTCCTTGTAACTCCTCAACTTTATAGTGCAACATTCTCACTATCTTCCCGTGGACGTAGGCAAGAGGCCGAACCTCGTTAAATATCCATGTCCATATTTTGGTGTGACAGTTTTTATATTTTCTCCTTTTCTTATTGTGCTAGTTGTATTAGTTTTAGGGGTTAAATCCCAACAATAGCCGTACCAAGTCAATCAGAAATAGCTCCACAACCATTTAAGAATTGATGCATTTAGCTACAATTTCCCCAAAGAGATGTGTGAACTATTCTTTCGTAATAATATTCTTTCGTGGCCTAATAGGTGAAAAATATAAAATTAAATAAAGAAGAAAAGAGATGAGCATTTTGCTGGTCCAAACAACATTGCCTGCTGCCTACCATGATATTGGCTTTGACCTAGTGCACCAGAGTCGCCCGTGGAAAGGATGATTATGAGAATAGTTGTGACATTTCTTTATGTATGACTTCTTTGTGTATGATAGAAAATTTTAAAAAATTGAAGGCCTGGGTGTTTCCCCAAATTGTAAGTCAGAAATCAATGTGAACATAGCTGTCCATGTGAATGTAGGGACCTATATATGTGTGTAAGAATTAATTGAGGGGAGGCCGTTCTTGTGTTGATGATCCAGGCTTATATATGCATTCATTACAAAAGCCATGGCAACACCCAACTACACTTGGTTTCGGGTTAATTTTACGCTGCACCCTGTACTTAGGGGTCAGTTGCATCCAGCACCCCAGTATTTTAAAATTGGCACGTAACACAAAAATTCAAAAAACTTGACTTCCAACACCAAATGACGGTCAAAATGCATGTTGACCAAACATCCGTTAAATGTTTTAGGGCAAAATGGTCTTATTACCCCCTTAAAGCATACATGTCATCCTAGTCAGCTAAACATGGCCCAATTGGGCTCTCCACGTCATTTATCTCTAATAGCATCAGAAGAAATGAAGCAGAAGAAAAAATTGGGCTCTCTACCAGATCTGCCGCTGTGCCGCCGGAGCAGCCACCAATCCAACCACCAACCCTTTACTCCATCTGTCGCCAGATCCATGGACCACTGGACATCAGCTGAGTAACCAGTGCTGGGTCTCTCTTCTTTTCTTCACCGGTCAACCACCTCGACACTGCCTTGCCGCTACCAGATCGATGATCCATGATCTGCCGCCACTCAACTGCCGGGTCTCTCTGCCGGTGCCGAAAGTCCACGCCTGTAAGAAAAAAAGTCTTCATCCGGTGATTAATCGATGATGGCGACAGCGATGGGTCAACGACTGGCACATGATGATGGTAGCGAAGGCCAATAGGGCTCTTCGGGGGCTGACCTTGGTTAGCATGCTAGCTCGTGGTCTTCGGCAACAGATTTGGTGATCAAAGGAGTTGATTGCTACTGCAGGATTTGCAGCGGAGTGGTGGGGATCTGCAAATCTAGGTCGGCACTTGGTGGGCCAATTTGTAGTGGGTGGCAGTGGTGGGAAGAGGGGAGATGGTGGTTGGTTATGCTAGGGGGTGAAGGGGGAGGGCAGAGATTGGTGGTGGTTTGCGGATGTAACAGGTGGTGATGGGATGCAGTGGTTGGCTATGGTGATAAACTGGGAAAATGGGTTAATCAATGAACGTGAGAGTGGGGTGAAGTGGCGGGGCGGGGGAAGAGAGTTATGGTTGTTGAGGGAAAATGATGACATGGTGTGTATAGTTGCTGACTAGGATGGCAGGTGGATTCCACGGGTGAACAGACCATTTTGCCCTCAAAAAATTAACGGACATCTGGTCAAAGGTCATTTTGACCGTCATTTGGTGTTGGGTGCCAATTTTAAACCCCTAAGGTGCTGGGTGTAACTGACCCCTAATTACAGGGTGTAGAGTAAAATTAACCCCTTGGTTTCTGAGAAATGTTTCAAGGAAGCTCGTCTCTCAAGCAAAAATAAGGTCCAATGCTGCAAGGACTTCAATGTGTATCAGCCCGAGTAGGCTCTCCTCTCCATGACCATAATCAATGCCTGGCATTTACATTGCAAATCTCCACATATACAGCCAAAGGTAATCAATGCCTTCACCAAAGCTCGTGGCTTATAATGCAAGTCTAGAATGAGCTTAGTCCTGGGCCCTCTACGAAGAAAGGATATGAAGAATACCCTACCAAAGAAATTTCATTTGAATATAACTGAACTTCGAATGTTTTGCCAGGCAAGCCATTTCACTGCCTTAAGGTGAGATTTTCTTGCTTCCCATTTTCCATTTGCGATGGCGGCATTAGTATTTTTGGCTATAATCATGAGCTTCGTGGCCGTAAGTGCGGTGACCAACATCACCGCCGGTGAACATGCACTTCTTTCTTTGAAATCCTCTATCACCACCAGTTGGTCCTCCTCTCTCACCCATGTTTGTAACTGGAATAGAGTTATTTGCAATCGCCACGGAAGAGTTGCCGCCCTTGACCTATCAAACATGGGGCTACTGGGCACCATTCCCCCAAGTATGGGAAATCTCTCCTTCCTTGTTTCTCTTGGCTCAGTAACAATAGCTTCTCTGGCGGCATCCTCAAGGAAATGGCTTGTTTGTGAAGAATCAAAGAAATCAACTTGAATTTCAACGACTTTACCGGAGGTCTTCCCACGTGGCTGGATGAGTTGCCTAACCTTGAATACCTATTTCTTGCAAATAACAGCTTTACAAGCACCATCCCACCATCGTTATGGAATATCTCAAAGCTTCAGAGTTTGAGTTTAAAGTTTAATTCCATAGAAGGATGGATTCCAGAGGAGATTGGCAATCTCCTTGATCTAGAATGGCTTAACCTATCTGGCAATGATTTAAATGGCCAGATTCCATCGAGTCTTGGTAAAAGGGTGATGCCAAACAAAGTAGGTTCGCAGTCAACGTGGAGGTGCCACAAAAAATGCAATCCGAGTTAAATGCCAAGTGTATTGATGTGAGACACATCAAGGGTGGAACAAGGGCAGAGACCAAGGACTTCCCAGACAGAGCTTGAGGGTGGCAGTGCTGCGATGGCGATGACGCAAGGTGAATACACGACGACAGTCACAGTCCGATACTTAGGTCCAAAGGCAGGATCCTGTATGTTTCTCTCTCGAGGATTCTAAAGTGAGAAAGTGAAAATCTTATGAAAATGTCCAACCGCTGAATGAATTCTCAAGACCTCTATTTATAGAGATTGAGATGATGATGTCATTAACCGACACGTGGCGCTCCCTGGGAATGACACATCACCAACACATCACCAGGGGGCCACGGGTGCCGGTGCTCCACGGACTGTCAGATCGCATATTCACCCAGCCTGCTCCTCACAGCGTCGCTCTGTCTGTCGGGAAAGACTGGCTCCCACATCGTCAGTGTGGCCAGAGAACCCTTTCATCTAGCCTCCAATCCAAGCCCTTGCAGAGTCCCACGGGCTTGTCAGCGGCGGGGAAGACCCGACGCCCAACTGTCAAGTGAACTATAAGGCGCGATACCCTCCGAAGACCTGTTCCCGTCTCGGAGTGACCCGGGGGTCATAGTCCCTAGGGGCGCCGACGTAAGCCCCCACTGCCAGAGCACGTCGGCCAGTCACGCAAGCACCGTGACGTGACGGAGATAGTGTCCCGGAGGAGTCGCCTATTCCGCAGGACGAGGTAGTATCCCGGATGAGCCGTCTACCAGGCCGGCCAAGGTAGCATTCCGGAAGATCCGTCTACCTGGCAGAAGGGGAGTTTTCGTGCTGGAGCACTTAGAGCTCCCTGGCAAAGATAGTGTCCAGAAGAAGTCGCCTATCCCCATGGGTGAGTCCTTGTGCCGGAGCACTTGGAGCGAGTCAAGGTAGTATCCCGGAGGAGCCGTCTACCCGACTGGCCGAGGTAGCATCCCGGATGAGCCGTCTACCTGACAGAAGGGGAGTTGAAGAGCTCCCTGGCGGAGCTAGTGTCCCGGTGGAGTTGTCTATCCCCCCGGGTGAGTCTTTGTTCCGGAGCACTCGAAGCATGGTAGCATCCCGGATGAGCCGTTTACCTGGCGAAAGGGGAGTTGAAGAGCTCACTGGCAGAGATAGTGTCCAGGAGGAGTCGTCTATCCCCACGGGTGAGTCCTTGTGCCGGAGCACTCGGAGCACGTCAAGGTAGCATCCCGGAGGATCCGTCTACCCGACTGGCCGAGGTAGCATCCCGGAGGAGCCGTCTACCTGGCGGAAGGAGAGTTGAAGAGCTCCTTGGCGGAGATACTGTCCCGGAGGAATCGCCTATCCCCACAGGATGTTGCACACTCCGGAGAGTGGGTCGAAGTATGTTCCACGACCAAGGCAAGGTGCGCATGGTGTGGTGAATGAGTGTGGTGCACGGGGGGCATGTAACATGATTACGGTGCATGGGCGCGATGAAGTGAGTAAGGTGCCGGGGGCATGTCTTTGTTAGTGGCGCGGCGCATGGGCGCGACGTTGTGTGTATGGTGCCGGGGGCACGGTAGTGTGACAGAGAGCCTGGGGGCACGACTGTATCAGCGGCGCGGTGCAAGGGCACGACGGAGTGTTGAAGTGCGGCGTCCGAATGCCGGCGACGGGGTAGGGGAGTTGTGTCCGGGCGACGGGGTCGCGGAGTTGTGTCCGGGCGACAGGGTCGCGGAGTTGTGTATGGTCCCTTGAAGAGAAGTGAAAATGCTAAGTATGGAAGCTAAAGGCCAACCCATAGGGGAAGTCCAAGGCCAACCTCAAGGGGAGCTCGAGGCTGACTTCAAGGGGAAGGCCAAGGCTGAGGCCGACCCCAAGGGGGAGGCCAAGGCCAAGCTCCTTCGGCAAGCGCCAAGGTGCGCCGACAGGCAATGTGCGATGGTTGGAGCGTGATGAACAGTCGCGCAAGGATGAGTTTTCTTGGTGATGAAGTAACGTAACGAAAGTGAGAAGTGCACGTGACTTGAACGTGCATGCTTTGACTGTTTGTGAGCATTGAATATTGAATGTTGCTTGCGCGGATGTGTCGTGCAAAGTGGGACCCAAGTGAGCCTTTGGGTACGACCAGAATAGGTTGTGAACATAAGCCCCCTTGTGTGGTGTGCGCGGAGGGGCAACCCGAGCGGGCACCGCATTTAGGAAGATTTTGATGTTGTTTAGCAGGCGAGAGTTTGAGGTCGTCAATGCATGATGATGATGAATAGTAGGTGGCTTGGAATGCTTGGGGGTTGAGACAAAGGCACGATGATATGGCGCAAGGGCATGAGCATGTAAACGGCGCCCAGGCGACGAACGACAAGTGTCGCGGAAACGTCACCCGGGCAATGGGCGACAAGCGTCGCACAGACAGCGTACGGGCGCTGGCGACGGGGGTCGCGGAGACGGCCCTCGGGTGCTGCGCGACAAGCGTCGCGGAGACGGCCCACGGGCGCTGGCGACGGGGGTCACGGAGACGGTGCCCGGGCGACGAACGACGAGCGTCGAATAATGAGTAGGAGTAGGTGGTTCGAGTTACCTCGCACACCACCTACCAAAGGTGTTGATGTCGAAGGACGTCGTCACACGGGACGTGATCAAATTTGCCTACATTATGAAATGTGTAGGGGCGTGATGTGCGCGATCGGGCGTCGCGATGCAGGGGCAGTCCACGACGGGCTCAGGGGTCAATGTTGCCAGAAATTTTTTTTTGAAGTGCCAGCCTTGGATGTCGGCCATGATGTGGAGGTGGGAAGGTCGAAGGTGGTGGGGTGGACTTGGGCGTGGTGATTGAAGTGAAAGGTTGGACGCGAAGCGCGCGTTGGTCGTAATGGTGAGTTTTTTTTTTTTTTGTGCATGCTTGTGAGGATGATGGTTGGTTATGGTTGTCGGCCGTTGGGTGAATGTGTGTGGGCCGAAGGTGCTGAAGGGAAAAAAAGGATGAAGAGGTTCTTGAGGGTGATGGCCATGGCTTTGGGAAAGCCAAAATGGGTGGCCGAAGGTGAAGGGAGGGGGATGAGGATAAAGGCCGAAGGTTGAAGAGGGGGAGGGGTCGGCCTCGGCCTTGGGTGTGGCGTGAGGGTCGACCTCGGCGGGGAAGGATGGTTGGCCTCGGCATGGGTGAAGTTAGCCGAATAGGAGATGGGGAAAGAAGAAAGGAGAAGGGAGAAGAAGAAGGTGCGGCAGCAGCAGGGTTGCTGCGGCCGGCCGAGGTCGAGATGTGGGCGCGGGGTTGCAGTGTGGGGGAAGGGAAGAGAGAGAAGGGGAAGAGGAAGGGGGTGGGCCGAGGCCGAGGGGGGGAGGTTGAGGCTGAGGGAGGGGGTGGGGGAGGAAGGGGAAGAGGGATGAGAGGAGAGAGAAAAGGGGGTGGGGTAGGCCTAGGGGAGGGGGTGGGGAGGCCGAGGCTGAAGGGGGGGTGAGGCCGAGGCTGAAGGAGGGGAGGGGGAAGATAGAGGGGAAAGAAGGGGGAAGGAGGGGGCGGTGGCGACGGCAGGGTGCCGCGGGCGGCCGAGGGGCGGGGGTGAGAAGAGAGAAGAGATGGAGGTGGGGGCGAGGCCGAGGGTCGTCGGCGGTGGAAAGGAGAGGGGGGATGGCCGGCCGAAGGCGAGGCCGAGGGGCTGCGGCGCCGCAAGGAGAAGAGGAAAGGGGGCGGCTGCGTAAGAAAGAGAAAGAAAATAGGGGAAAAATTAGGGTTAGGGTAAATTAGGGTTTTTTATGGGGCGTGGGTCTGGATCCGGGTTGGGTTGGGTTGGGTACATCACAGAGAGAGAATGGACACGCAGGTCGGTCGGTTCTGCCCGCCTGCCCGAAATGAATTTGAAATTGATTTTTTTTAGCATCCCTAAAGAGGGAGCCCCCAATGACATTTTCACAATGTACATGAAGAGAAAGAGAAGGGTGGGAGAAATGGGATGGGAGAAGAATGAAGCTTTTCCATAAGAGAGAAAATTATGTATGAAGTGGGAAGAAGTATGGTGAGGGAAGAGAGGAAAGAGTGAGGGGGAGTAATGAGAGCATGAATGTGGGGAGTAGTGGAGAAGATGAAAATTTTGAAATTTTTTCTAAGTGTTGAATTTTTTTTTTTTTTGAGCTCTGACAAGGATGCTAAGGGAGGCCGTTGAGGGTGGTGACCCGACTATGAAAAACGAACAAGTGTTGAGCTCAAACAAGGGTGCCGAGGGAGACAGCTGAGGGTGATCATTAATGACCGGCTGCGAAAAAAATGAATTTTTTTTTCTAAGTGTCAAGAAAAGTAAATGAAGGATGATGATGCGACCGTAGTAGGGCGGCTCGAGCCACCCCGCACACCACGTACCAAGTCGTTGCAAAGTGAGGCCGAAGGGATTGGGAAGGGGTGAAGCCCCCAAGGGAGTGGGTGATGGCATGAAGGGTGATGTCAATAGACTTGTGTAAGAGCAATGTAGCTTGAAAATTTTCTAAGTCTGGAAAATGTAACTTCATTGATAACGAAGGATAGGCAGCATGCCTTGATACATGGGTATGACGTACATGGAAACTTGCAAAATGAACGAAAAAATTACAAGTGTGGAAAATGCACTAAGGCATGCCAAGGCTTGGTCGGGTGGGTCATATGTCCCGTACTTAGAGTTTGAGCTCTCCGGACGCAATCTTGTCGGCGAAGACAAACTTGAGGCCCCTGCACCACTTGAGGCCGTGACCGACCTTCCGATGATAGGGGCAGTAGTTGTGACGGGCTAAGTCTTCCGGGGTAGGTTCAGTGTCGACATTGGGCAGGGTTATGGCATTGTCGTCGATCCATGCCTCGAGGAGAGTTCTAACAGTCGTCAAGTCACACGGGTATTCCGGGGCAGGCATTGGCTGCCCTCTTTTGTCAGGGCGCACGTCCCTTCCTTGGGACTGAAGCTTGTGGTTGTTGTCGTCGTCATTGGCTGCTTTCATTGTCACGGTCAAGGCAATATAAGGTTGGGGCTTTGGGGTCTTTGACGGACCGACCGAGTCATAGGTGCGTCGCGCAGCTTCTTTGAGATGTCCCCAGGACCGAAGCTGGAGGTTTTCAAGGTAGACCCTGTAGGTGTCTTTCATGTTCTTGATGCAAATGGGTACAAGGGTTTCATCTTTGCTGAAGTCAGTGCACTCCAAGCACTTGTGATGAAATCGCGTAACATATGTGTTGAGGTCTTCCCCATGATTCTGGCGGATTCCGACAATGTCAATGATGGTCACACGTTCCGTCTCATAGTGAAACTTGTCAAGGAAGAGCTGGACCATGTCAGACCAGGAGTGGATAGTACCGTCAGGAATCTGATGATACCAAGAGTAGGCGAGGCCAGTCAGGGACTTGTGAAATTCCCGAAGCTTCAAAGTGTCGTCTTCCCCGTAGTGCTCGAGGGAGCCAGCAAAATGGGTGAGGTGCTCGCGGGCGTTGCCTTCTTTGCCGTTGAACAAGGTGAAGGATGGTTGCTTGTACTTGACAGGGTAGGGCTTGGTAGCGAGGCTGCCAGAGTAGGGAGCATGGCCTGACAGCTTAGAGGGGGAGTGTGGTAAGGATGACTGCTTGAGACGGTGAAGGAGTGCATCAAAGTCATGTTTGGTGACATACGACGCATGTGAGGGTTTGTACCCTGTCGGGATGATTCGGGCACCAAAGCCCCCAGACGGTGCAACATGAGGCATTGAGGGGATGACGATGGTAGAGAGGGGTTGGTGATGAGGAGCAACTTGTTGGGGCATGGTTTGCATATGGATAGTGTCAGCTGCTGCAGGCCGGTCGTCAGGAAAGGTCGACTGGAGTAAGCTGGGGGAATGACTTGTTTTTGGGTTTCGGCTGGTTATGTTCGGGTTAGGATCCATCTCAATTGATTCGTGAGTCTCTGAAGTGCTTCGAGCAAGGGTAAGGCGTGGTGCCGGGGGCTGAGGTGCCGTGAGTCCTACTGTCGAGGGCCCGGAGGACCAAGGCAGCGATGGTCGCGACACTGGGACCTGAGCAGTGTTCAAAACTAGCCCAGGCCCTGAAGGTTGGATATGAGTAGGAGGGGCCAAACCTAGAGCTTGGGATGACACGGGGTGAGTGGTGGGCACAGGGTGCAGAAATCTAAGGCTTCGAGAAGTCGGTGATTGTGAAGTCAAGACTTGGATTGATTTTTTCATTTCTAAAATGACAGTCATGAGAGAAGATTGAGAGTCAGGGAGATCGGTGATGGTAGGAGTAAGGTGTTGGATTGTGGCATTGACGATCGCGGCCACATCGGGTGCATCCATCCCAGGTAGAGGCTGAAGTTGGTTGTGGCTGGTCTCTTCTTGATCGTCGAGATGATGCTCCTCTTGGACGGTGGGGATGAGGCCTTGGCCGGTAGCCCTCGTAACTCTTTGTTGTATAGGCATGAAGACTGAGTGTGGAAGATAGGCACACTGCAATACGATGCTCACCTCCCCAGCGGAGTCGCCAAAATAATGCCAAGGAAAGTGGGTTCGCAGTCAACGTGGAGGTGCCACAAGGAATGCAGTCCGAGTCAGATGCCAAGTATGTTGATGTGAGACACAACAAGGGTGGAACAAGGGCAGAGACCAAGGGCTTCACAGACAGAGCTTGAGGGTGGCAGTGCTGCGAGGGCGATAGTGCATGATGAATACACGACGACAGTCACAGTCTGATGCTTAGGTCTAGAGTTAGGGTCCTGTATGTTTCTCTATCTAGGATTCTAGAGTGAGAAAGTGAAAATATGTTCTGAAAATGTCCAACCTTCCCAATGAATTCTCAAGACCTCTATTTATAGAGATTGAGATGATGATGTCATGAACCGACACGTGGCGCTCCCAGGGAATGACACGTCACCGGGGGGTCCACGGGGCCGGTGCTCCACGGACTGTCAGATCGCATATTCACCCGGCCTGCCCCGCACAGCATCGCTCTGTCTGTCTGGAAAGACTGGCTCCCACAGCGTCTGTGTGGCTAGAAAACCCCTTGATCTAGCCTCCAATCCAAGCCTTTGTAGAGTCCCACAGGCCTGGCAGCGGTGGGGAAGACCCGACGCCTAACTGCCAGGTGAACTAGGCGCGATGCCCTCCGAAGACCTTCTCCTGTCTCGGAGTGACTCGGGGGTCATAGTCCCTAGGGGTGCCGACGCAAGCCCCCAGTGCCAGAGCACGTAGGCCAGTCACGCAGGCACCCTGACGGAGATAGTGTCCCGGAAGAGTCGCCTATTCCGCAGGCCGAGGTAGCATCCCGGAGGAGCCGTCTACCTGGCCGGCGAAGGTAGCATCCCGAAGGAGCAGTCTACCTGGCAGAAGGGGAGTCTTCGTGCCGGAGCACTTAGAGCTCCCTGGCAAAGATAGTGTCCCGGAGGAGTCACCTATCCCCGCGGGTGAGTCCTTGTGCCGGAGCACTCGGAGCGAGTCAAGGTAGCATCCCGGAGGAACCGTCTACCCGACTGACCGAGGTAACATCCCAAAGGAGCCGTATACCTGGCGGAAGGGGAGTTGAAGAGCTCCCTGACAGAGATAGTGTCCCGGAAGAGTCGCCTATCCCCGCGGGTGAGTCCTTGGACCGAGTCAAGGTAGCATCCCGGAGGAGCCGTCTACCCGACTGGCCGAGGTAGCATCCCAGAGGAGCCGTCTACCTGGCGGAAGGGGAATTGAAGAGCTCCCTGGCAGAGATAGTGTCCCGGAGGAGTCGTCTATCCTCGCGGGTGAGTCCTTGTGCCGGAGCACTCGGAGCGCGTCAAGGTAGCATCCCGGAAGAGCCGTCTACCCGACTGGCCGAGGTAGCATCCCGGAGGAGCCGTCTACCTGGCGGAAGGGGAGTTGAAGAGCTCCCTGGCGGAGATAGTGTCCCGGAGGAGTCGCCTATCCCCGCAGGATGTTGCACACTCCGGAGAGTGGGTCGAAGTATGTTCCACGACCAAGGCAAGGTGTGCATGGTGTGGTGAATGAGTGTGGTGCCCGGGGGCATGTAACATGATTGTGGCGCATGGGCGCGATGAAGTGAGTAAGGTGCCGGGGGCACGTCTTTGTTAGTGGCGCGGCGCATGGGCGCGACGTAGTGCGTATGGTGCCGGGGGCACGGTAGTGTGATAGAGAGCTTAGGGGTACGGCTGTATTAGCGGCGCGGCGCACGGGTGTGGCGGTGTGTTGACGTGCGGCGCCTGGGCGCCGACGACGGGGTTGGGGAGTTGTGTCCGGGCGACGGGGTGGCGGAGTTGTGTATGGTCCCTTGAAGAGAAGTGAAAATGCTAAGTATGGAAGCCAAAGGCCAACCCTTGGGGAAGGCCAAGGCCAACCTCAAGGGGAGGCCGAGGCCTACCCCAAGGGGAAGGCGAAGGCGGCGGCCGACCCCAAGGGGGAGGTCAAGGCCAAGCTCCTTTGGCAAGCGTCAAGGTGCGCCGACTAGCGACGGGCGATGTACGACGGTAGGAGAGTGATGAGTAGTCGCGCAAGGATGAGTTTCTTAGTGACGAAGTAACGTAATGAAAGTGAGAAGTGCACGTGACTTGAGCGTGCACGCTTTGACCGGTGGTGAACGTTGAATATTGAATGTTGCTTGCGCGGATGTGTCGTGCAAAGTGGGACCCAAGTGAGCCTTTGGGTACGACCAGAATAGGTTGTGAACAAAGGGGAAAACTTCAGATGTTATCATTATCATTCAACCAACTCACTGGACCGATACCAAGAGAGATTGGGGGCCTACAGCTGCTTAAGGAGTTGTATCTGGGTTATAACGACTTGACAGGTGTGATGTACGCTTACCGGTATCTCTTTTGGCCTAAATGCAATTTAAACTTCGATCAGAATTCTCAACAATTCGATTCTTTAAATTCTAAAATTTATGCTGGGTGGAATATAACCTCAAACCCATAACTCTTAAGCTTTTACTTTTTGATGCTTAATAGTTGTACTTTTTGATACACTGTGACATCTCTTTTGTTATCAATCAATAGATGTGGAGTTTTGGTTGTCAATGTTGAAATTTCTGGCAGGGTTCAACATTTCAAAGAGGCTTACTGTTTTTGCCATTTTGGTTACCAAATCTAGAACCAAAAAACTATTTTTTTTTACAAGTTTCAGTTCTTATAGTTACGACTTAAAAATTGCAACCCGAGTTTACTATATC
This sequence comes from Escallonia rubra, assembly GCA_033065855.1. NCBI lineage: Eukaryota > Viridiplantae > Streptophyta > Magnoliopsida > Escalloniales > Escalloniaceae > Escallonia > Escallonia rubra. Next base: position 175,301 of record JAVXUO010001313.1, on the reverse strand, counting down.
TTTGACCTTTTTGCAGGCACCATTCCGCCTTCTCTATGGAACCTATCAAAGCTTGAGAACTTCAATTTGCGCAATAATCATCTACAAGGAAACATTGCATTGGACATTGGAAATCTTCAAAACTTGAAGCAGTTTGGCATAGACGGTAACAAAACAACCAGCGTCATTCCATCGACATTATACAACATCTCGACACTTAGTAACTTTGGGTTTAGAAGAAATAATCTATCTGGCAGTCTTCCTGCCAATATGTGCAGTCACATGCGAGAGCTCCAAATAATTTTTCTTGGTGAAAATAATCTATATAATCGTATTCCATCTGGTATATCGGGATGTTCCATGCTTCAAATTCTGGAGTTGTCTGACAACAAATTTATTGTACCTATATCAAGAGAGATTGGGAATTTAACTATGCTTAAGGTGCTATTTCTAGATGACAACCACTTGACATGTATGGATATGCAACGACTTTTGTATTTCCATGATCATATAAGTCATAACACTTAAAATTATTGTCAAGGATACAATATATATATATATATATATATATATATAGTAAATTTTCTAAGTTAGTCGATACATAGGATTTTTTCTTTTTTTTTATATAAAAACTTTATGCTATATTTGTCTCTTCACCATTTTATGCAGATGTTAGAATTAATGTGTTGGCTTATTACTATGGAACAATATGCAATCTATGGCTGCACGGTGCTGAATAATGACTAATGACTCTTTCGAAAGTGTACACAAAATCTATTGCTAGTTACTAAACGTAGTTAGCAACAAATCCACCAAAAAAGGAATTCACCTCTATTCTTCAAGTTAACTGGTTATCAAGCACTCTATATTATAAAGTTATTTAGCAAGCCCTTTTTCAAGTTTTACCAACTTAAGAAGTATTTTTGCCAATATTTTGTCCATTTAACGGTCAAAAAATAGCCTCGTGCTTTACATGTGAGGAAATACCAATGGCATAAGTAGAAACATACCAAAAAAATTTAGCCAAAATTTTCAACTCGTCAAATTTTCTTTGTTTTTCTTCTCCTCCGTAATAACTTGTACATCAGAATCTAGTAAAAGTTAAACACCAACATTACTAATCATAATAAACCGCGAGTCATTGATATGCTCCCGTCATCCACCAAACTCCTAAACACGACCATCACCGCAATCAAACAAACCCGTTACGATCCATACACACCATCAGCCAAACCGAGCCCATCAGTACCCGTAAACACCATCAACCAAGCCCGACCCATTAACACCCAAAAGTACCATTAACCAAATCCACCCCATAACAACATGTACAGACCCCATCACTGCCCCTAAACACAATTGACCTAATCCGTCCCATCACCATAGTACTTTTACGCACCCTATAACCACCCCTAAACATCATCAACCAAACACACGCGATCATCCCCCAAAAAACCATCATTTAATCCACCCCATCACAACCTTTACACACCGCATATCACCCTCGAACAATCCTACCTCATCACCACTCACAAACGTGATTGACCAATCACATTGTCATATTTGTAACAACCACGATCAATCAAACTCAACACCAATTGTTGCCCCCGTCGAACCCACAACCACCGACATTAGCAGTAACCACAACCATCACCCCTAGGAATCAACTGTCATAATCACCACCCCCATTAAACCCCTTACTACCGGCCTGCGACCACCATCATCAACAAACCTAACATCATTGCCACCAACCCACCACCACCCTTGCATCATCCCATTTTCCAACACCAAAATGATTTTCCTCCGTGCTTATATTTGTTTAGATTTCTTCTCTCATAGTCATCACCTCCAGGGGCGGAGCCCAAGCATGACCAGGGGGGGCCATGGCACCCACCAATGTTTGAGAAACTTTTGTTAGTTGTTTTAAATAATAGGTGGTTATGTCTAAAATAATTATTAAAATGCCACCATATTATATATAAATGTATTGGATTTCATTTTGTAATGTTTTTTTACTTTTTGTATCACCGGCCGTCGTAATCTTTATCTTTCTCGTTCCCTTGTCTATCTTCATTCTTTCAAATTCTGAATTTTCAGATTTTAAAGAAAACACTAATATATCAAGGTTAGTTCTTTTTTTTTAATTTAAATTCTTATAATATATTAACGTATACGTGACTATTGTCATCGTACAATTGATATCGCACTAATAATACATATATACAATAAGAGTAAAGTTTCTTTCATGCAAAATTAATAGTTTGTTGCTGACTAACTTTACAAGTTGAATAAATCACTATAAATAGTTAAATTATATGATTATTAGTTAAATTGTGCAATCCATTTTGCATTTAACGTATTCAATCGTGACGCGAATTCTTTTATGTTAGCCGTTAATTTTTTTTATGACATTTTGGTCCCTCCGATTGGACTTCCTAGATCCGCCCTGATCACCTCCCGTATCCCTGGGCTTCCAATCTTTGGTAGTGGCAAGTGACAATGACCACATAATGTCGCGTATCTGGATCAAAAAGCGCAACCCACTACTTGTTTAAACCATTTTGCTTGTAGATTTCCCTACTGGACCACATGCTCCAGCTGTAAGTCTTGATTCACCCAATGAAGAATCGATTACTACCATCATAGGCAATCTAGTTCAGTGTCAGGATGGCTTCGATGGTAGTGGATACTGGAGGGTTTGTTAAGGGGATAGTGGAGGTTTGGTAAAGGTGAGGGTGTGACAGTTATAGTGATGATGTTAGGTGTGGCTAATGGTGATGACACGGGATTCAGTGGCGCGGTTTTAGTTAAACATTTTTGAATGAGTTTTTTTTTTGTTTATAGATCATGTGTCCAACTTGTGAGCATTTTCAACCGAAAAACGAGAGAGAGAGAGAGAGAGAGAGCTTAGTAGTAGTACCTTTTAAGCTCGTAACATTTAGAATTATGCTTCTTGCATAACTTTGAAATTTAGAGAGCTAAGTAAATATTTTGCTCAAAGACGGGGCAAAGTAGCATAATAAGCCTCCTTGTTCGCAATAAAAATGTGATTCTATAATCTCTTTCACCTAGCTACATTCACCCGTGCATTGGGGATGCGACTTGGTTTTCTTGCCAATAATATATTTTAGCATAGTTACACTTTAAATTTGAAAAAAACAAACAAACAAAGAGAATGGATTTCACTAAAATAATACATATATACATGAGAAAAGATAATAATCGACATCACTTAAGTATATATATTTCTTCAACAAATAACCTCACTAATTAAGACATTTAGAGTCATATTAACGAGAATTACTTAAATATTGAAAAGTGTATCTTATTTTGGTGCAATACCATGCTAATTGATTATAACAATCTATCTAAAACTATCATCCAGGTAAAAATATTTCTAATTTTCACCGACATGCTGATTTTCTAGTCCTTTCTATCCTCATCCAACTTTTTTGTGTATTGCAATCTAGTGAAGAATCTTTCCATATCTATATTCGGATCTAATACTCCTTGAGGCTAGACTCACACTGATTCTAAGAAATGCACACTCAAACTTATATTGAGTTGATAAGATGCGTGAAATATTGAATGAGACTAGTAAAATTTGTGACTTAGATTTACTGAAGATTTGTAGTTTTATGAAATGTTTAAACAATTTTTTTTCCACCAAAGTATCATCTATGCAAAATATAAATGTGTGTATGTTATTTTCTAGCATCCACCTACTAAGAAAAACTGCATAAAGGAGCTCATTATGTAGGTTCTTGCAAGTGTATACACTCCGTTGATAATTATGTTACTTTTGGCTATGCCTTTTTTTTAGATAAGAGAACATTATTAAATTTGCCACGACCCGAACCCACAGTTGGGCCCGTGAGTTATGTCTCGCCGGCCGCAGGCTCATTGGACTCTCAGCAAGGGCTTTGTTATCCTCACTCGCTAAAACCAATACAAATTCCATCAAATACCTGAACTACAATACCATGTAAAATCTGCTTTCTGAATGGGTCACTACAATCCTTCTAATCTGTAGATAAAATTGGCGCAATTAGTCAAATGTTGTTTTAGTACAATGCATTCAATTCCCTCAATAAATAATTTGCTCAAAGGAAAGGTGCGAAGCAGCATGATAAACATAATTGTTATCAACAAAAATGCAATTTTGTATTCTCTTTCAATTTGTCTGGTTGTTAAATTAGGCCTGGGTTTTAACTAAACTGATCCTCACATTTCATCCTCGTGACGGTACGATATCCCAATAGGTCAATTAGATCAGGCAGTTGTCCTGAGGTGAAATCGGCTGCTAAAGAGCTCATTTAATTTTCGTTAAGAAATATAAGTGATTGCATCTTCCTTTTTACAGGCATCATCCCCCCTTCTCTATGTAGTATTTCAAAGCTCGAGCTGATTTCGTTGCCTAAAAATACATTCACTTGATACATACCAACAGAGATTGAAAATATTTCAATGCTCAATTAGTTACATGTTGATGATAACTTGACAGGTATGAGAAATGATTTCGCTTGTCATATAGATTTCTCAGCCTACAATTAAATTCTCCGTGCCTGAAGTGTCTTCAAATCAGAAATGTGAAAATTTGATATTTTCTCCAAGGAAACAGGGTTTGGAAGACACAAGTAAGAGCAAATTAAATCAGACAAACAAAAGAAGAAAATTTTCCTATCATTACATTTCATTTTCCTTCGTGTGCTTGGATATGTGTAAGTAGCAATATGTTTTGCATGGCTTCATGTTCAGGGCTTCATCAGGAGTAGAGCTTTGTAAGTGGTTGATTCTGATTGAGAAATAAAAACTACAAAAATTAGTATGACCGTGAACAATGGGATGTAATGCACGTAAATCAGCTGCCAAGAGTGACGTTATTTACCAAAAAATTAAAGATAGCAAGAACCATTGATATTCTTATGCTGCAACAAGGAGAAGCCAGGATTTTTTGTGATGGGGTAGCCTACAAAAGCTCCAGAAAGGCTCGTTAATCAAGTCATTTGTTCTATTTTGTTGGATGAAACATTGTAGTCCACAAAAAAATCTTAACTGACTTGAGGAGGCTTATTATGCGCTTAAAACAGGTTTTTCCGGGAGGAATATGGATTCGCAATAGACAGATGAACAAATTTATCCAGTGAGAGCACATCAATCCCACATTGGAAGGGGACTCAATCATAACGTGCCGTGTGATGGATAATGAAGGAAATCGTCGTTTTTATACTTGACAATGCGTTGTTGTGGGATGGAAGATAAGTGGATTGTGGGATGACACTTGAAGGAACAAGCTAATCATTCTGTAATTTTAATACCTCTCAATGCAAAGTCTGAGACAAAAAAATTGGTGTGGTACGTCTTTGTTAATGTAGAAGAACAATGAGTTGAAAGTAGTTCAATTCAAACTGCTTTTTGTCATCATTGCTATACAACATTTTTGTGGATTCTGGTTTAATCTAAAGCTGAACTTACTTTCATCCCCAGTGATTGCACTGCATGTCTTAACCGAAACTGCTTTCAGCTTTTGCAGGCATAATACCACAAGCAGTTGTTAACCTGGTGTATTTAGGTAGGATAAAGCTGGAGTAATTAGCTTTACAGGGAGCACGCCAGCAGCGATCCATAACTCGTCAACATTACGAGCAGTTGAACTTGCAGGCAATCGCTTCTCCGGAGTACTACCATGATTTGTAGGCAATGCTCTGCCCAATCTAAAGCTACTCCTACTTGGAGGAAATGAGTTCACTGTAAATGTACCAGAGTCCATCACAAATGCCTCTAAACTCTATTGATTAGACCTTGTTTTGAACCAATTTACTGTGCAATTCATTATTCACTCGGTAGCTTAGGATCCCTGGAACAACTTCGGTTAGGAGGATACAATCTCATTGGAGAATCACCGTCATAAGAACTGAACTTCCTCACTTCCTTGACAAATTGCAGGAAATTTAAAGTGTTAGCTTTTCAGGAAAATCCTCTTAATGTCATCCTTCCAGTTTCTGTTGGAAATCTCTCGACCCTTACGACATCTTGGCGGCCAACATCCTCTGCTAGTCCTATTTGCAACTGGATTGGAGTCAATTGCAGCCGTCGCCACAAAGGAGTTGCAGCTTTGAATCTTGGAAACAGGGGAATAGAAGGCAGCATTCCTCCAAACACCGGAAATCTCTCATTCCTTGTTTCCCTCAACCTTAGCAACTACAGTTTTCTTGGCCGTCTGCCCCATGAGTTGGATAGCTTGCAGCGACTAGAAGGTATTAATTTGACTGACAATGGTTGCTATGGCCAACATCCAGCAAGTCTATACAAATATACAATGCTTTAGTTGATGCCATTGGCATTAACAATTTCAGTGGACCGATGCCAAGAGACATCGAGGATCTAACAATGCTCAAACAGCTATACCTTAGTGAAAATGACTTGACAGGTATTGTTTGCACCACAACATATATTTTTTACTAATAAGTTCACTTTGATTAAATGCCACTAAATGACATTTACTTTTTATTATTTCTGAAGAGATAATGGAAGATTCAAGAAGTGAAAGAAACCAACTTTTGAAAATGTGTCCTATTCATAAGGGATGAATGTGGTTGGTTATTTATTAGTGGGTGGTTATTTTCTAAGTGTGTAGTTTCTTGTAATGGTAGTTATTTTCTACAAAGCCTCTAATATAAATATTGGGTCAAAGAAGAAAAGGAGGACACACACAATCAATCATCAACTAGACAAATTAGTCTTTTTCTTTCTTTAGTTTAGAGGCTTTTGCTGCCATCGATAGGAAGTTCAGTTTCCAGACTTGGAAACTTTGCTGTGTAAACATTCACAATCAATCGAAGCTCTCTTTGTCATTTATGGGCGCGCATTCTTTTACTTGCAATTTTCATCTGTTCGTCGAAGTTTCTCGCTTTCAGGGAAGTCTCCAGGCCCTAGGGGCAAAAAAGATCCTGCACTTTTAATAGGTCGTGCCGCCGGCGCACCGATCGATAGTGAGTTTGCCCAGCAGCGCAAACATTGGCACGCCCGGTGGGACCTTGTACCTGAAAGTGGGAAATGCCAACAATATGTTTCCAAGCAATTCCTTGGAATTTCAGGCCCGATTTGATGAATTAAGGGCCGATTTCTGGGTAAATTTGATGAAATGCCGTACTTCGGCATCATTAGTGCCCAGAAATTTTAAACCATTGTCTCTTTCATTTTATATGAAGTCGACAGTGGATGATTTAATGGAATTTTGGTATGATCTAATGGATTGCATTGATGCAAACCATGGTCAGTCTATTCTACCATTGATTTTGGTAGATACCTCCAATGAATTACATCGGTTTGAAAACTATATCAAAACCTTGATGGAAATAGATCATCCATCCTTTTTAGAGGATGTAGAGGATGAATTAAAAGAATGTTGGGCATTGATTCACAGAGTTGGATGGATGAGGAAAGAAGTTGAATTGCTCCTTTCCACGTTTGTTGAGGGTAAAAATTTAGAAGCCGATAGTTATTCTTTGGATAATGAAAATAAAATAATGCCAAACATGGCTGAAACAAAACATTATTTCAAAGATGAAAGCAACCAATTCATGGTTACTAAAAATTGCACGACTAACTATCAAGAAGAGTCGTTGTGCAATAGTCAACTTCAAGTGTTATCTCCAGACAATTTAAGTGAGTTATTCAATGAGTTGCGTGAAAAGTTCTTATCGTGGAAAAATCATTTTAATTCATTTATACAACTGGCTAAAACTTACACCAAAAGTGGTGTAAGTAATTTTTGTAAAATCGATATCGTGCTAGAAATGGCTGAAAAAGTTGAACAACCATGTCCACTCTCATATGAGATTGATATGTCAAAAGGAAATTTACTCGATATGGTTGGGGGGCAAGTTTGCAAGCCTATTTTGGCTGAAAGCAAAAAAGAGTCATTTTCATACGGCATGTATAGTGAGCCAACCGTGGCTGTCGATTTAAAATTCTCCACTGTTGGTGAATTTGAAGCTTTTGACACCATGAAAAATGATGAAGAATATGCATTTTGGGAGCCGATTGGTGTCACATTTTTTGGAGAAAGATACCCTATTTGGGTTTGTGGAGCACACCAAGGTAAAGTATTAATTCAATGGTTATCCAGAACTGCAAATATAGTCAAATATTATTTGTTCTATTTTTATTCACACACTTTGAATTAAGAAATGCTCTATCGATTGGCTTATCAGTAGCCATTTTATATGCTGATTGGGTTAACGGCTTGACCAAAAATGGTTTTCATTTGGTTAGTAGCTTGACCAAAAATTGTCATGGTTTGTTTAGTGGCTTGGCCAACTATGGTCATTGACACTAGAATATAGAGAGCTAAAGCCAATCGATGGCTAATCGATAGCAAAAATATTTTCACTTTGAAAAATTCAAGTCTATCGACAGTGACTGGTGTATCGATTGCAAATGTTATCTTGATACTGGTGTATGCAAAATCAAGATGGTGCAGTTTAAGCCAATAGATGACTTATCGATCGTGAAATACTATCGATCGTAAAAGGCTATATATCGATCGCGAAAGTCTATCGATAGTGAAAAAATACTATCCCTTTAAAAGACACGACTTTTCGCAATTTTCAAGCATTCAATTGCTTGAGCTAAGGGGGCAATGTTTGCACTACAAAATATATTTTTTACTAATAAGTTCACTTTGATTAAATGCCACTAAATGACATTTACTTTTTATTATTTCTGAAGAAATAATGGAAGATTCAAGAAGTGAAAGAAACCAACTTCTGAAAATGTGTCCCTATTGATAAGGGATAAGTGTGGTTGGTTATTTATTAGTTGGGTAGTTATTTTTTAAGTGGGTAGTTTTTTGTAACGGTAGTTATTTTTTATAAAGCCTCTAGTATAAATATTGGGTCAAAGAAGAAAAGGAGGACACACACAATCAATCATCAACTAGACAAATTAGTCTTTTTCTTTCTTTAGTTTAGAGGCTTTTGCTGCCATCGATAGGAAGTTCAGTTTCCAGACTTGGAAACTTTGATGTGTAAACATTCACAATCAATCGAAGCTCTCTTTGTCATTTATGGGCGCGCAGTCTTTTAGTTACAATTTTCATCTGTTCGTCGAAGTTTCTCGCTTTCAGGAAAATCCTCAGGCTCGAGGGGCAAAAAATATCCCGTGCATTTAATAGATCGTGCCGCCGGCGCACCGATCGATAGTAAGTTTGTCCAGCAGCACAAACATGTACAAAATAGTTTTTTCCTTTTGGTTCTATATAGTTACTAATGAGTCTTTGTTAGTCTAACTTTACACTAATGGTTGGATCCTCTGCAGTTACATAGAGGTGCAGTCGGCTGCCAAATTTTGCTAAAACGTGTAAGTGATCGCATCATTCTTTATGTAATATTTCAAAGCTCGAACTGGTTTCATTGCCTAATAACATTCTCACTGGAGCCATACAAAAAGATATTGGTAATCTCAACTCAGTAACTTATTTCAAACCATTTCACTGGTATAATTCCCAACTCAGAAGTGTTGGCTTTCTAGGCAAATGACGTCCTCCAGTTTCTGTAATTGCATGGCAGCAAGCTTGGGGAACCTCACTGGTTAACTAATTTGAGTGACTTTGGTGGTTGTCTGACACCACTTCTAATTTACAACCCATATATGTGGTGGTTGTCTGAGACCACTTCATCAGCTTACGTGACATTAATTTTTGTGAAATTTTTTAGGAGCCCGCTTCTAATTATCCAGCGACCAACGCTGTCCGGCGAATCAACCGTTCCGTCACGTCCGATATCCACTTCTTGCATCTTTGGGGAGAAACCCGCTTTTCTCTCTGCTGTTTCCTCTTCCCTCACTCCTCTCTTTCATTCTCATTTCATTTTCCCCGAAACTTGTACAAACAATGTTGGATTATCCACTTTATCTGAAAGCAACCCTAGCGATTGACGCTACTCTGCAACAAATTGCAATGATTTATCATGTTCAAAACTGATTGAGTGCCAGGTTTGTTGAGATTACCGTTGTAACGCCCCGAACCCAAAAGTCTGAACACGTCCTTAAATCAAACACAATCATGACCAAAACATAACAATCGTAATGGTAGAGCAGAGCATCTAAAACACCATAACACAATAATCTGAATCCCAAATACTTAACTCCAAAAGAGTTTAAAACTTATTACAATCTATACGTCCAATCCGAATAATCTCTCTATCTTAAAAGTGTGAAGTGTTTAGACATGTTTTTATGTTTCTAAACATTTTTATCCCTAAAATACCCATTGAAATTTCACATAAGACCAACTACCCGCCAGTTTAAAAAACAGAGCGACATCCTGCCACCCGCTCAATCCACCTCTAAGCGGCGCCTTAGTTTCAAAAGAAGCGGTGCTTCTCTTTTGCCAGACTCTATCCCTCCCCACGCACACTCCGCCGTTGCCTCTAGAAGGATTCCTGCTTTCTGTAATTCATCCAATTCTTCATCTGCAGGTCAGTTATGGCGCCTTAGTTTCAAAAGAAGCGGTGCTTCTCTTTTGCCAAACTCTATCCCTCCCCACGCACACTCCGCCGTTGCCTCTAGAAGGATTCCTACTTTCTGTAATTCATCCAATTCTTCATCTGCAGGTCAGTTATTGTATTAACAAAATCTCATTTCATGAATCAATGAACGGAAACACTCTATTCTCAGTTTTGATTATTCTGCGTTATACATTCTATTCTTCAATTTCGACTCTCTATCATGCATCCGATCACTCTACGCCCATGCGGCCCCCTCCCCTACCACCATCGCCAGTCCCTCGACCAGGACAGCATTTGATCATTATTTTGCATGATATCCACGAACTTCAAAATGATTAATTTCAATTGTGCGAAAAGACAATCTGGTTTGGATTAGCATCTCCACTTCTTCCTTATGTGACTCCTACATGTCTTCCCTCCATTAATTCTTAGTAAAAGGGCTTCGTGCTTTCATCCCCTTTTACCATTGCATGCAAGGTGTTTGAAGAAATGCAAATTGCCATATTGTCTTACCCAATCACATAGGAAAAAGCAGATTTAGGAATCATTAGGAAAATTTCATGAGCTTAAAAAGTGTGTTGCTTCCAATTATGCCTAGGGTGGTTCGTTATAGACTGAGTATAGGTGAAGTTGTTTAGATGACTAGACTACGCTTGGGAATTTCGCCGATTAACTTGTTTAGATGACTAGACTAGACTAGGGAATTTCTTGGATTAAATTTTCATCTTGTTTAGGATTCCTTGTTGCTTTTGTTAGAAAAGTAAGACTTACTGCCAACAATGACTGCCGAAGTCCAGTTAGCGACCACGAAGAATTCTCCCTTAAATCATAACCGAACCTTGTTATTACACTTGTCTATGTTTTTAGGTATCCCATGATTTATGGTAGAAGTCCGAGCCCCCGATTTAAGAAGTGGGTTCCAGGGAGTGATTGTAAGCCATCAATCAGCAAGCATTTTATTTGTTTCTACTGAGTCTCTAAAAACATGGTTATGTGGTTATACTTGTGCAATAATGCCTTACTAGGTTTTTGTGATTGTGCTGGAGAATTACTCCTTTTTTTTTTTTTATTGTTGCCACTACTTTTGAAATTCTGACCTTTTGTTAGTCTAACGTACCAAGATTATATCCTAATTTGCATCTGATTATGATACAGGTAGGGCTATAAAACCAACCAAGTGTGTCAAAGGCATGATCTTCGTTTTTAGTGCATCTTCTTTGATTGCGACCAATGTCGTCTTTGAGCCAAAAAAACATATGGTTTGTATAGGAACTTCAATTTTATAATTGCCAAAGGAATCATATTTATGTCACTGATAGTCAGTGTCGAGAAGATATAATCAAGCAATTACAGGATAAAGACCAGGGAATTTTGTTTTAAAAGTATTCAGTCGATGCTTAAGTTGCTTTTGAATTTCACTTGGAATTTAACGTCACGTCCTTTTTTTTAACAGCTTAGATATGCACTTAATATTTAGTCTTTGACAATGTGAATTTGTTTAGGAATCCTCGTTGCTTTTGCTAGAAAAGAAATATTTTAGGGGATTGTCGAATTTTCACTGACAACAATAACTGCCAATATTACATTTGAAAGAGCTGTAGAAACAACTTCTGGAGACGTGTCGACTGGAAAATTTAGTCAATTTTGAATTGGTGGGCTGTGTTTATGATGTTTTGCCAACAGTTAGAATAAGCTCTGTAACATGCAAGGTTATGTTTTCTACTTACCTGAGAACTAGAACCGGTTGCTGGCTCTTTAGGACTGTTCAGCTCCTCTTGTGGGGGCGTCGCTTTGTTGATGACCTAGAACCGCTAAGAAAAGAATATACACAAAACCCTTCAAATCAGCCCCTCAAGACCATCAGGAGCTTCAAGTATTTGTACGCCATATAACTAAGTTTTTAAACAGTATTTTAACTGCAGTAGGAGCGCAATTCTTTGAAGAAATTTTTGCCTTAATGTATTGAGTATAATGAAGGCAAAAATACTTAGTATGTTCTAATCTTCAATTCATTGTCTTGATATTGATAATCATAAGCCTATAGTCCGGCAGCCCCTGCAGACACCTCTCCTTACCCTTTTAATCCTTAAATTCTTGCTTCCACGTAGTCAGGCCCTATAGTCTCTTACTTCCTGCTGCCTTTTGCATCAGTCGGTAACCACTCGAAGGGATCCTTTCCATTGTAAAGTTTTAAAGCACTGTCGTGGTAACTTCTCCTTTTGATTCTTTAAAAGTTGGGGGTATTTTAGTTTGCATAATGTTACATCTGCAGAAGATAGCTAATCTTTTGGTTATTCAATTTTCTTGCTTAAGAAGAATTTAATTATCTTGTTTCCAAGTGAAGTCTAATCAATCTGCGATAAAACAGGCATGCCAGAGAAACTTGGAGATGCAATGGCTAGGTCAAGGCCTTGAAAAAAATTAAGCTTGCATTAATCAAGCTTTCTATGATATGATGGCAGGAGGGTTGAGGATGTAGTTAAGTGACTCAGTTGAGTTTCTTCTTTGCTTAATTTCAACACTCAGAAATTATTATATCTACAGCTATCCATTACTTTGATTCCAAACATTTTCCTGTGTTTTTCTACTTTTGTACCAAGTTAGTTGATTTGACAAAGAGAGATATCTCTTTGTGGGATACGTGATTTCTATGCAGAGAGTTATTTTGTTGCAAAATATGCTTGGACTGAATGCTATATTAAGAAATGGTGTCGTATTTGATTGAAAATGTCCAGCCAGTGTTTGAGTATGTGTGCATGCACACATGTCCATTGATTTTCTTGTAATTGTATAAAATATGTTAGTTTATTAACTGTTACGTAAAATTTCTTTTATATTAGTTCTACTTAGTCGCATGTTGGGATGCTACCAAACTAAGTTAAATGACACGGTAATTTTTGGGAAGGACATGTGAAAATGTGTCTTTAGCTGAATTTTTTTAACACCAAGTGGAGTTACATATCATAAGCCAATAGTATAAACAATAAAGGAAATAAAAGGAATGCACTATCTGAAAGGGCATTTATTTTCTTAACCATAATTGACGCCAAAGTGATATTCATTGTAGTTTTAATCCTTTCATCAGTTACTTTAAGATACTGATTTTTTGGTTAACTGTTACTTAAAATTTCTTTTATTTTAGTTCTACTTAGTCATATCATTGAGTGAATGGTTAATACATATGTGCATATATATACATATGCATATATAATGAAGTACTAATTGTAAGTGCATGCTATGTAACTTTGAAAGTGAGGTTATGAATTTTGTGCCTTTTTTGCTTACTTTTTCCATAACTATTGTTTAACCTTATGGCATCACTACGACTAAAGGATGCTGAGTTCATTGGAGGATACTTTGCTGCATGATCATTTTCCTCATTCAAAACTTGTATCTGAATCTGTATACGCATATGTGGGTGCAACTGCATGAATGCTGTATTTGAACTAAGATGATATGCATATTGCTTGTGCACTTGAGGAGTAGAAAATAAAACCTGTGTTCGGGGTACCTTGGGTAATGCCGAATCAATTTCTACTTTGCTTAATTTATGGGCTGAGTGGCGTCTTTAGAAGCCGAGGTGTCACAGCTGGAGAGCAGCTCTTCAATGTATCTGATGGTGTGTTCAACATCGTTGCTGCATCACTGGGTTAAGAGGTGTGGTTAGAAGCCATGGCGTCACCTGTGGACCACGGCTCCTCTATGCCTCTACTTCTTTTGGTCAGCATCTTTGCTGCATCCAAGTCCTAATTTTTCATATTATTCTAGCTAATTAAGTAGGAAATTGCAGAGCCGAAGGAAGGGGACACCTTGCCAATCGTCATTTGACTGACGTAAGCCTTGGAGATTGTTATGTCTAAAGCAATCCATTACATTCATCCCAATACTTTTTGTTGTTTTTCTGCTTTGCAGTAAGATTGCTAATTTGATAAAAGTAAATATCTGTTACAAAGATATGTGAGTTCTATGTAGGGAGTTATTCAAATGCAAAAAAATGCTTGGATTGAATGCTTTATAAAGAAAATGGTGTCATTATGGATTGAACATGTTGATAGCCAGTGCGTTAGAGTACATGCATGCACGCGTATCTAATGATTTTCTTGCAATTGTGTCTCATGACAGCCATTCTCAGAAATTTTGAAAAGCAAAAACACTGGCCACTTCTGGTTCTGCAGCTTGCTTTGAATATCCAGGCACTTGACCAAAGGTATGCCGCCATTTCAACACCGACATACCTTTTTTCTTTTTTATGCTTGGCATCTTTGCTTTATTCTTGGGTTAAGAGGTGTGGTTAGAAGCCGTGGAGTCACCGGTGACTGCGGCTCCTCTATGTCTCTGCTTCTTTTGTTCGGCATCTTTGCTCATGTCTTGACGCATCCATTACGTTGATCCAAAACATTGTGTTTTTTTCCTGCTTTGTAGTAAAATTGTTGATTTGACCAAAAGAGATATCTCTTAAATGAATATGTGATTTTATGCAGAGAGTTATTCTGTTGCAAAAAATGCTTGGATTGAATGATTTATAAAGAAAGTCGTGTCATGATTGAAAATGTTCATCGCCAGTTTGTGATTGTGAATATGTATGCATGCATGCGTGTCCGTTGACTTTTTTGCAATTGTGTCTCATAATAATCTCATCAATTTTGGAAAAGTAAACACATGGCCGCTACTGGTTCAACAGTTTGTTTTAAATATCCAAAGGTATGCCTCCATTCCAACACCAACATACCTTTTTTCTTTCTTGTGCAATTGGTTTGAACAACTGCCAACAAACAAGAAATGTAAGGTATGTCATGCCATGGCTAGGATTGTCTATAAGTCTTCTCATCTACTGAAACTTATCTTCTTACCTGACATAGTATCTGGGCTATAAACAAGGATACTTTGCATTCATAATGCTCCTTTTTAGTTTAGCTAATATAACTTGAAACTTGCAAATTTGACCATAGATTTTTGACATCCTTTAACCAGAGAATAACGTTAAAGAGCACAAGTCTTCAATGGTAGTGTGTTTGTGTTGTAAATTTTGCGAGTGAACCATCAGAAAAGCGATAAGGACAAAGTAATTTAATATGCAAGCAAGTTAGAATTAGCTATGAAACTTATGGAGGCAGAGAGGCAAAAGCTCCGATCAGATTTGCTCCTGAAGTTTCAAACGTTAGTAGGATCTCATGAAATAAGATCGTCTAACAAAAGATAAGTCACTTGTTGGATTGAAGTTGTTCTGCATCTATACTAGCATCCAATTAGGTAAGTGTTGCTCGGCTGATACTTTCTCATCAAATGAGTTTCGCTGGCCTGTGCATTCTGGTTCTGAAAACGCTCGCTGGAAGCAATTACGTGGGGCTGACTTAATGAGTGGTTTATGCTTGGTTGGCTATTTTTGCTTGTTTTAGCAATAGAGTGATGTTGTTATTGCTGGTGCTGGTCATAAGTCGCTAAGGGTTTTTCTGGACGATAAAAATGGCAGTGGCGTGATACAGCAATAGCAAGAAGATTGGGAAATGAGATAGTGGAGTTTATGTCGATGGTAATTACTTGGCTATTTGGACTGATGGTGAAGGTGGAGAGTGCACAAATGGAATGTCAAAGCAACTACATGGGCTGTCCAGTTTGTATGCAAGTTAGTAGAAATAATCCTTAAAGTAGTGATCGACGATGATTACAAGTAGCTAAATGTAGTGTTGGATGGCAATGTCGTGGTATTGGTGGCAAGAGGAACGCTAAAATTGAAAGACTGGGTTTGGGGAGTAGTGACTAATGGTGTAGCAGTGTTGGCATTCTCTTGTTGTGAATTTGGAGGTCAGGAATATGTTGATGTTGAGTGATACCCTTTTTGTTAGGAAGGATTGCTGTAAAAGGTGTTGAGCAGTGCTTGCTGGTGTTAAGATGTTGCTTGTGTTGGAAATGCTGCAAAGAACATCTCACTTTTGAGAATTTTGAGTTGCCTTTTCAGATCGAACTTTGCTGGAAGCCAATATTGACTAAAAAGTGACCCCTCCCCGCATTTGTTGATTTTTATGTGGTTGCATCTCGAACTTGGTTTTTTTTTTTTTTTAGGATAAACTTAATTTGCATTTATCTTGAACTGGGTTGTAAGATCATCAGTACAGAAAAAGGGCGACCCAACATAGAGCTCCTGCCAATCATGAAGAGAGTGCTAGACGCATGCAGCATCAGTTTAGTTAAATATCATCTACTTTCTTTGTTTTTAAACATTTTCAAATCAAACCAGTCCTTTAAGCTCTAATGTCTTAAGAGTAGACCCAGACTTGCGTCAAATCATTTCCGGTTGTTTTTTGTTTGATGGAAAATTGCTAAAACAAATCCTACTGGTCTCAAACAGGTCAATTCAGATTACCTGCTCTGATCATTTCTGCACTTTGAACACTAAACTTAGTTAAGATATTAAACTTGAATTCAATTGTAACATCTACTGTTTATTGTAATAAATATTGTGAGTGATCATTATCAAACGATATTGAGTCTTGCAGCTGAGCGTTGTCAGCATTTTATAGCATGGGGCTAGGATTAAGGCAAGAATTAGGGCTGATTGAGAAGTACTCACCCAAAAAGTAAATAAAGAGAAGACCTACTTTCGGAAAGAGCCTAAATTGTCTGACTGTAGGTCCGAATATTGCAGCTAAGCAATTTTGGGGGAATTAGCTCTTCTCATGACCATAGATATCATGATAATGTAGTTTTGGAGAAAATTTTAACAAAATTGTGCATTATGACTGAACTTAAGTCATATTTTTAGTAAAACCAAATTAAACCATGAAATATTCTTTTCCAGTTTTATATTGGTTGACACCAGCAAATTGAACAGAAATAATTGATATTGCACATGTTTCAAAATCGGGTGACAATGGCCGGACCTTCTCTTTTTGGGTTTTAGTAAATGGATCTAACTTGGTGCATATGCAAAGTACATTCTGATAATAGAATTATAATTTAATTGCTGGCTACTTTTGGATTTTCTGATATTCTTGTTTTGTAAGTGAAGTTTGGTTTGATTGTAACTCACTTCACTTGATGTAGTTAGTTGTTTTTTATGTAGTCTAATTCCAACTATTTAAGATTATCTTGTCCTAGATTATTTGACCGTTGCAGTGTCTACACCTCATATTTTCCTCGAACATTTGGCAATAACGGGGTTGAAGAGAATCGAGGATGTTGTAGCTGCTAGGTAAACTTGAAAGGTGCCTTAGAGAACCGAAGACCATAGCTTCAAAAATTAAGAAAAGTGGCTCAACATCAGAGGAAAATCATCCTTGTTGAAAGTTATTATGACAACACTTTTTGCAAAAGAATCATGTTGCTGCTGCTGGACAACTCAAAGCAAGGAAGCAAAAGAAAGAAAATGGTGCCAATATTATTCAACTGTACTTATAAGAAGGATTGATACAGGTAAAAAAAAATCAATAGGAAGCAAACGGTAACAAAGAAAACTTGTTTATGTCATATGATTATTATTATCTTTAACCTTTTTTAAACCTCAAATGTTTTTGGGCAATTACTGGGTTTTCAAGACCATGGTATCCCTCTACAACCAAGAGGCCTTCTCAAATTCTTGAACCTATACTCTGAAATTCATGTATGGCGTACAAGCTTATAAGTTAGGAGCACCTCTCATGTAGACAACTAGCTTTATACATTGGATGTTGATCTTACAACATTTTGTTCTTTTTGTTTATTGTAGGCAAGATTTTTGGAACACCAAGATGGTCTTTAACTACAACTGCTCCACATTTTTGTCAAGCTTTCTCTTTACCCTTAATAGTTGTTGTATCAATATATGTAGTTGACATTTGCTATAATTCTATGAAAAATTTTATTTATCTTTCTGATGAAATTTATTTATACTAGGTTTTACTGGTTGCTATTAGATAATGTTCATCTTTTTTTTATTATTATTATATGTGTGGATTGCGTGTTGTTGTCAATCATTTTCTTTTGGTAAGTTTGAGTGACACATCTTTTGTTATATGATTATACCAAAATTATTAGGACGGCTTTTAAAATTTGACGTGTCAATATGGCTTGTAAATACATATATTTCGTAACCATCATATCCTGCAAATCATAGTGTTCTTCTATTTGGTGTTTATTTTGAGAAATCAAAAGTACACTATATTAGTTGATAATCTTTTTATTGAGGTACAAAAATAGGGGTAGTTGTAATTAGAACAAACTATTTGACTAATGAAATTTATTAAACCAATGACTTCTTTCTGTTTCGGTCTCGATTCTATTTTCCTCCAATAAAACAAAAGAAAATTAAAGTGTTGTAAATATAACCAATACCGTTTTGCCATTCAAACATAAGACACGATAAAAGTACACAATAAATAAAATAAACATTCAAAAACTTGGGCATGTACGTTTACTATATTCGTTTTCTGTTTTTTGTAATGATGATACAAAAAAAGATTATTTTTTATGTACTTATATCATTTTTTGTTTTCATTTGTGGTAAATTTACTCAAACAGTGACAAAAAACTTTCCATCCAAACTTAACTAAGAAAAAATAGTTAATGTTTTTTTTTTGGTGAAAATGATAAAATAAAGTACATGAGTGTATTTTCTAACTGAATACGAAAATCATGAAAATAAAGACACAAAATGAAAACAGAAAACGATTATGGTAAACGTACGGGCCCTTAGTTGTTGTTATCAGCACTTTTGCAACTGCTATCTTTTTTCAACTATGTTCAATTCTACTTATAGCATGTCACTAAGTTCTTACTTTGCTCATTGGGAAAAGTGATGCCTTTGACCATCACGATTAAACATTTTTGAAGAATTACGAGTTCTTTTCCACCACATTGCTTAGCTCAAATATGAAAAGCAATTCCACAATACCTTCTTTTTTAATGGACTACTAAGTAATATTGATCACTATATAGAAAATAACCCACGTGCAACGCACGTGCACTCCAACTAGTAACAATAAAAAGAACGAACTAAACTAAGAGTTTATCTAAATAAAATCAATAGTGTCTAATGCTCCCAATTGCGAACACCAAGTTCCGCTGCAGTACTAATATCTCACCCTCCGTGCTACTCTTGGCCTGGAAGGGGAAGGAAACAAAACAAAATGGGTGAGCACGAATTGCCCAGTAAAAGATTTTACACCTGGAGGGCCAAAAGGCGAATACCAAATTTGAGTTATCGAGTAGAACCAACAAATAAAAATCTAGATAACTCAATCGAATTTCACAAACGAATATCTAACGTTATCAAAAGATGGTAAATAACCAATAAGCCGAATTTCAAACACAATTCATCAAAACTTGTGGGTGTCACATACACAATTGCTTATTATTAAGCATCACAAATCATGGTTAGACCATGTCGAATATCGCAACCGGCGCGTCACATATAAGTCACGATAATCAAGAGTGACTTTCAAACAAAAATATCACACACAAAGTAATTTGATACATATAGTGAATATTCATTCGAAGTCCAAAAATTGTCATTGTAGACTCAAATCGAAGAGAACGAAAATACGAATCTAACGAAACAAAAATTTGATCAATCAGAGATCGGACGAGTGAGATATCGGCAAAAGAAATTTTCGGATAAAAGTGCACAAAGATCAATAAAACTTTTAAAAAGAAAAAGCCACCCAGAATGTGACACGTGGCATGTCCTTTGTTTGTAACTTGGAATCTGAATGGTGAAGCACGACTTCTCCAGAGAAAACAAAGAAAAAGGACGGTCGACTCTGATTTAAAAGGACGACTACACTGCTGTCTTGTTACTTTGCCGCACAGGTTTTGACACGAGAAAAAGAATCGACGGCGTAACTTGTGTTTTTAGGCAAAGTAAAACTGTTCAAAATATTTTAAACAATTTAAAAACAGAAGTCCAACGATTGCCTTAAGAAAGAAACAGCACAAAGAAATCGTAAATAGACAACATCGACAGATTTACAATAAAACGCTAAGATACAAAAAATCACGTTAACAGATGGGCAGTAGAATATCGGGATTGCGAATCAAAATACGCACAAAAGGATGTGTATCAAAGAAAGCATAAAATCCCTTACTTCAAAGTTGCGAATCTAACGTCGTGAATAATCTTTTGATCCTGGATCAACCACAACCATTTTTCTTGAATACCTCAAAAAGATGCACTAGCTCTTTTCTCTCTTTTGTCTCAAAATTCTGAAGACTCTTATGTCTTCTTCCTCCTTATATATCTCACCAATCAAATTCCTAATATGACTTGAAGTCTTAAATCCTTATTGTAATTTTAACACAATCAAAAGTCCTTATTACTAGTATAATCATAATACAAATAAAACTCCTTATCACTAATGTAATCACAATATAACTTCAAAATTTCTTTTTCTTAATATCTAATCTAATTACATTAGCCACTAAATATTACCAAAGACTAATTTCGTCACTAAAAGAGTTCCCAACCAAATTTTCTAAAGTCCATTAATTAACTCTAGATCAACACATATTATTTTCATTATAATTTTTTTTTTATCATTACTCACATAACTAGCTAAAATTCGGGGTATTACAACCGTAAACAATTGTTAGAGTCTGTATATGGGCTTGTAAACTTGATGCCTTAAAAGGTGTTTGACGAAATGTCCAACTGAGTTTGTCTACTTTGTGGTTTTTTGTGGCCATAGGCTGATCAATGTTTTTTTATTTTATTGAAACACATGCTAATTGGATAAACCAGCAACTAATCCAAGTAATTTGGCATTCCACATTTCCACCGGTTGAAAGACAATAGAGTGGTATAAAGAAGCTTCACTCCTGTTGTTGCCAATAATCAATGATGTACACATTAGCAGACACCATACGCCCAACCCCATGCCTACCCAGTTTCATTCGTCGGCGGCGTGTAGAGAGAGAGAGGGGCGAGGGGGAGATAGAGGGGGAGAGAGAGAGACGTGAGATTTGATTCTTGTGGAGTGAAAATTAGACAGTGAAGAACGCTTCAATTTTTTATTTTTGTTTCAATCTAACCATGGCTGAGCATTAATGTGTAGCTCGCAATATGACCCACATTAAGCTCATGAGGTTGTGTTAGATAATCACCAAATATTTTCTCTATATCAAGACTTTTCAAATAGTTGTATACAATGAACCAGGTGATGCCTAGTCATGATCTCCTCTTTTTCACGACAAGTACTTTCAACCCTGGGTTCAGTGGCGACGCCGTAGCAATCCCATGCCGGAATATGCACGTAACTTGAAGATCTTAAACTTGTATATTCTAAAGCTCAAAAGGCCATTGCTTCATTCTCATTGAAAGTTAAATCTGTACTTTTAGCACACAAAAATTGATAACCAAGTGTTTACGTGTTGCGCTTCTTCAATTTCAGAACTCCTAGAAAGGCTGTAAATGGTGATGGAGGGAGGTCAACGGTACAAGTAAGGAGAGAGAAAAGGAAAAAGAAACGGGAAAGCAAGTAGTGAACAATACATTTGAGGTTAGGATGGTAACACGGTCCATGTTCTGAGGGTATAATGGGAACATTAACTCATTTTGTCCACATTCTTAAACTGTGCAAGTTAATTGTGAGCTATTTCTTTGGGACGAGAGGAGCATCTTTAGTGTTTTGAAATCATTTTTGCATCTCCAGGTAATGGTTTGCTTGTGCTGTCTTTGGAATTGTTTTTTTTTTTGGGCCTTTCCCTTTACGGGAGTGAACGAAAGAAATGAAAACGAAAAGCGTAGATGTGCAAAGATTTAGACAAGTGCAGTGAATGGTGGAACTTCATTTTTACAATGCCTTTTATACTGCAGTGTATTGTAATGTAAGCGCGTTCCTTTTTATTTTATTTTATTTGACATGATTAAATGAGACTAAATTGAAGACTAATAAAGACGGAAAACTGAAGACCTCGTTAAAGCCAAAGCTCGAGCTTTGTGTTTTTGTTCACAATAATTTGTAGGAAAATTCTGACTTATTTAAGTTCTTTCAGATGCTTTGCATGGTAAATTGAACGGATATATAGATATGCTACCGAATTAAATGTTTTCTTAATAAATAGTAGTAAAGTGCAATTTTTTGTGCATACTCGGTAGCAAATTTACATAGTTTTAATTTGAATTCGTGTGGGGCTCTATAATTCTGGGATTTGAGCATGTAATAGAGTGGCATGAGAAAGTATTACAATCTTACCTACGAAAGCTAACATCCACTAGTAAATGTTCCAAAAGGTATGTTTTAATAATGTTGCCAAAATGAAGCGGCTTAAAATAGCCCCTATAAAATGGGTGATTATCAAACATCTCCAAAAAGTGGTACAACTGGATCAGCCAATCAGGGTACGGGGACACGGATCCCATGCTGTAAACCATGGTTACAGCAGGGGTGCCGTGACTAATCCTAGACGTCCAACGCAAATCCAATGCACCATCTTTTGCCACGTTATCGCATCTTAACCCATGGGTTACATCTCTCTCTCTCTCTCTTTCTCTTCCCCCCCCCCCCCTCTCTTTCACAACACAATACCCCTACTGTAACCCATGGTTACAACAAAAGATCCGTGTCTAGAGACGTTCTTAGATTGCCTCTAAAAGGAGGCGCTTAAATCCTCAAAAAAGAGACCCATAACAAATGCTCTAATTTAGGAGCGCTACTTAAAATGTCGTAAAACAGGAACATCGAATTAGCAACGCTAGAAGGAGACTTTCTTAAGAGCCCTTAGACTTCCAGGCGCTTTCACAAACGCCTCGAATAAGCACCATTAAACAAATTTACAGTGAGTAACAATTTTTTTAATGTTTTATGCATGTCACTATTTTGGCATCACTTTGCTCCATAACGATACTAGCGAGTTGCTTAATAGTGACACTTATAGTATATTGCCGTATTGTACACTAAAAGACATCGTCTTATTTAGCTCTTCATGTTACACAAGTACATAATACGAGTAAATAAAAGTTTTTTTTGGGTAATTGAGAAATATACATATCATTAAAACCAAAAAGTACAGTGCAAACTTTACAAGAAAGTTTAAAAACATGGAAACAAAATCAAAAGTGGATGACAGTTCCAATTACAGAACAATTTCAATATAGGCAGCTAATAGACTACAAAAATCACGAGGGAGAGCTCACGAAGTTTCAGCAATTGATAAGGCTAGAGAAATTTCAACTTATACTCGGTCAAACCACTCTTGCTAAAAGTCGTCCCTGTGACGCAAGCCAAAAGTAGCCAGAACAGAAGCTAAAGCGAGAACTTGATCTGTACCCTTCCCGATATGCACTGAATGCAAGAATTTGCAGCTAGAAGTAATCTCGGACAAACTATAATGAGTCTGTACATACTTAATTACATTAGCTCGAAGTGCAGAACCATTGCATTGGAGCTGTGTAAACATGTTCGATGTAGCAATTAAAATGATACAGTGCAGACAACATAATTTAAATAGGCACTAGAGAGGCAATGTAATAACAAATTCATCTAGCAGACTTAGGTTCTGTTGTGTAAACGAGGTAACAAGTGAACCAATTGAACCCGGTGAAAGTTAAACAAAACCAAACCTCTGTCGAAACGATGATCTTCTTGGCAGTTAGTAATCACTACTTCACACGAGATCGAAGCATTTCTTGTATAACGAAACCCCTGATCCGGGTAGTATAAAGGATAAAGTGGAGGATAAAAATATGTAAACAAGGAATGGAATGCTTCTAAATAACGGGAGTTGGGTGGAGATGTTTGAATAACCATCGAAACCTTTTTTGATAAATATTCAACCGGTGAAGTTGAGAAACCATAGTGCTCGATTTCTGTAGAAGCTTTAAAAGGTTTTGCTTGGAATAAGAAATCATTTTTTCCAATCCAAATATTCCAGAGTAAGTAGGAAATTCGGATAATACAACTGAAATCAAAGAGTTTATGAGAAATTCACTTACTCAACCACGAACAGAACCAGGCACTTGAAGAATCAAAATCCGAAAGAGGACAAGAATCAAAACTAAGGCAGTTTCTTTTGAAGAGTTCAGTATTAAGAGGTAATCTTTTGTGAAGAAACTGCCAAAGGAAAAATTTTAATTTTCTCAGGAATTGGTAATTTTTAAAGACGTCGCCATAGAGCAGGGAAATATTGACTCCAAACAGCAGTTGTCTATGAGAGCGACTTATCAAAATTTGTAAGCACTCGAAACTGAGAAGGTTTTGTCTTTGGAGAAAGCCCAAAAGGTTTCATGAGTGGTATTTTGTGGGGAAAGGTGGATGCCAAAAATAGTAGTAGCTAAGTCTACTGGGAAGGCTGAAAGAATTCTTTGCATATCCCAGTTTTGAATACGCTGAGAGATTAAATAAGCTACACACCAACGGAAAGTAATAGGACTTCGAAACTGAATGAGCAAAGGAGGAGGCATAGTAGATAAAAAACCAATCCATCAAGACAGAAATAGATCTACCATCCTCAATTCATTGAAGACGTTGTGTTAGGACTCTTTGTCCAATTAATATACTCTTTCAAACCCACGAGTTGTTACTACTATTCTTTGCCTGAAGAAACACTTGTTGCTTAAAGTAACGACCTTTAAGTATCCGAACAAGTAAACTTGGTGGTAATGACCAAAATTTTCAAGCTTGTTTTGCTAATAACGCTTCATTGAAAGATCGAAAATCATGAAAGCCTAAACCTCCATGATGTTTAGGGAGACAGAAAACCGTCCAGGATATCCAATGAGTAGATTTATGGGAAGCCTCACCCGACCACCAAAATCTTGCCAAGATATGATCTAATTGTTTACACACATTGATAGGAAATTTGTACACTGACATATTGTGAATTAGGAGAGACGACAAAACGAACTAAGTTAACGTAGTACGACCCGCTTTATTGAGAAGTAAACCTAACCAGTGGGCACATCGATCATGCACTCTCTAAACAAGCTTAGCAAATATCCTTTTTTTATTAGATGCCAAATCTAACTGAATTCCCAAATATTTACCAAAGGTTGGCTTAGATGGAAAAGCAAGGGCAATTTCAATGATCCTGAACTTTAGGCGAGGCATTAGGACTTATATTGAGCCCAAATTTGTGCCAATTAATTTATTGACCGGAGATTTGGCAGTAGTGATCTAGGATAGCTTGAAGTTTTGAAACATTATTGAAAATGTCTTTTTGGAGAGAAAGGAACAAAAAGACATCATTGGCATACATGAGGTGTGAAATAGCTAGAGATAACCTGCCTATCTTAATGCCAGTGATCAAACCCGCATTCTCAGCTTGAGTAAGCAATGCAGAGAGTATTTTTGAGAAAAGGACAAAAAGGAGAAGGGAGAGAGAGTCTCCTTGGCGGATACCACATTTGTGGTAAAAAACATGATGTTGGAGCCCCATTGACTCGGATGGAGTATGACACTATAGTCACACATTGCGTGATAAGCTGAATCCAATGGGGAGGAAAAAGCATAGTACGTAGGACTTGGTCCAAGAAGTCCCAACGTAACTTATCAAAGGCTTTCCTCATGTCCAGTTAGAGCAATAATGATCCCTTTGCTCCCCTTTTTTTTGTAGGCATAATGAGTAAGTTTCTGGGTTGAGATTAAATTTGTCGGAAAGAGTTCGCCCCAAAATGAAGGCATTTTGATATGGAGAGATAAGAGAAATCAACACATAGACAACCAATGAACTAGCACTTTAACTATGATTTTGTAAATCACATTGCAAAGGCTGATAGGATTTTGTAAATCACTGATGTAAGTGGTGGCCGTGGCATAACCTGTGGTGATGGCGGTGGGTCGCTGGTGTGGACGATGTGGATGACAAATGATTACGGCGGCCGGTTGCTCCGGGATGACAGGGAGACAGTGGCTTAAAGGGAGAGGGAGGGAGAGGGAGAGAGAGAGAGTTCTGTTAATGATTAAGGAGAGGGAGGGAGAGGGAGAGAGAGAGAGTTCTGTTAATGATTAATTAAGGAAGATACAAAAACTGAACGATTAAGATAGTGCCATATCGAACGGCTGTGAAAAGCAAAAGTAGTAAAAGTAACCGTATCAAAGGAGTACCTATGAAAAGTAAACCGTATCAAATCAGTACCTGAATTTTTTAAGTAAAACCACTTTTTTTTAATAATGACAGTTCTACTCCTCTGACTTTCGAATGGCATCCGTCGACCGTCAGCCGAGATACTGATTTAGTACGTTTTTCCAAAGTTGAGTACTTCTTTGGCGCAACTTCAAACTTGGGTACTAAAGCTACACTGAAGGTAAACTTGAGGGTACAATTTTTGGATTAAACCTAAAATTTTGTTGCAGTTAATTCTTGGAAGAGAATAATAAGATGGAATGCGAAGGAAAATGAGATTGTCTGCATTTATTTCGGAGGTGTGAGATACACAAAAGAGGTTGAATTTATGTTCAAGTTTACAGTTGAACGGCAGAATCAAATCAAGCTACAGAGAGCATAAATGTGATAGATGCTTGGTTCTAGTATTTACCGGTCCACACTTTACTAGTAGAATAACGTCGGAACGCAAGATGGTTTAGTGGAAAGAGGTAATGCTGCCAATCAGCCTACTCTTCTGCAGTTCTGCTCGAAAGATAGACGCGCAAGATGCAAGCAACAATCAGCCTCTCTCTCATCTCTCTCCCACTCTCACGCAAACAATCGGCCATGAAGACCAAACAATCAGCCTCAGTCCTCTCGCTACCTTCTCTGTAATTTCAGTCACAGGTACTTCTCTCCCTCTCTCTCTCTCTCTCTCACACACACACACACACACTCTCTCTCTCTCTCTCTCTTCATCTCGTAAACCCTCGTTACCCCAATCTAATGTTTTTGGAATTAAAAGATTAACACGCAAAAGACTTCAATTCTGGAGAAAGTTGGAACTTCTTTGATTAGTTGGTAGTTTCTAAAGAGTGCCTTTTCATACTACTGGATTAGTTAATTACATCACCTCCATCTTCTGTTTACTGGAAGGTCACTAGTTTAACAGAAAGAAGCCACTTAATTTTTCGGTGGGTTTTTATTTTTTTGGCAATTTAATTGGTTATGTGTATCATTGTATTTTACTATTTTAGGCAGTTGATAAACCATTAAAAAAGTGTATTTCAGGGTTAGCAATTTTCATCTCCAATATTAGCTCCTTTTGTACTTTTTCTTTGGCAATAATATGTGAACCAAGTTTCTAAGCGGATGTTTGGAAGTGTTAATTATTTTTTGATGCATTGCAATGAGAAGTCACACAACCTTCTTACAATTACCATATTTTTGCAATTATATACTTACATTTCTGTATAATTGTGCTGTCAATCTAGAATTGCTGTCATAACATGGAATTATACTATGTTACATGGACTCGGCACGAGTGTCCGGATCGGATACGTGTCCAAGTGTTGGATTCGTCTAATTTAGAAAACGCAAGACACGGGGACACGGCAAAATGTTCGTATTTGTTATTGCTTTTTAGTTATTTCAAAGGCTAAAAGGTGTTTTATTTGATGCATTTGGTTTTAATTGACAATTTGTCCCGCCTCAAAGCAATACCAAACTAAATAAAAGACTATAAGATAGTATCATAATGACATATGCTATGAGATGTGTAGGACACATATTCCATACCCATGTCCAAGGGTCGAGTGTCCGACATGGGTACTTCACGCAAACCGAAGAGTCCATGTAACATAATTCATATTAAATATTCACAAACACTAGCTTTTTGGTCTATTATGTTATTTTGTCGCACTCACATCGCGGCTGGCCGGTGTTTAGTATGTAATGAAGACTAGGTCGGTGGCAACTGGGAGGTAAAATATATCATATTTTCATTTTTATTGTGCATTGAATCTGTCGAACACGAAGGAGGATAACAAAGAACTGTTTTCAAACTTAAATAGCACAAGTATTTGAGTGCTACAGATTCTCATCAACGATGTTGATTAGTTGCTAAAGACGCCTTTTATGTTGTTTTAAGTTACATCCACCCCATTTCCTTTTCATGATTGTTAAAAAATTCAGGGTTTCTTTAAATGGATCATTGCCTATACTTTTCAAAGCTAATTATTTTGGTTTTTAATCTAATTGACGATCTTTAGTTGAATGAAAACATGCTATGGGCAAAGCTAGGTTGAGACGATCTGATTCAGTAACAGGTAATTTGTTCTCTTTTTATTGGGTGTTTGTAGTTAGAAGTTTATTAGCATTCAATGTTCGTATGTTTTCTTTTGAATCTTACTACTTATGAAATTATAGAATTCGCAAGTGAGAGTTTCTAGAAACTGGTTTTTGGGATTTCCTCAACAAGACATTGAGACTAGAAATTTATGATGCATGAACATTATGGGTCACTTCTCTTGTCTCAATAATATGTCTTCGTTGTTTTTCATCTTGTATAATATTATGTCTCTATTGTTATACAGTATAGGCACAATGGCAAGTGCATAAAGGAATGCAAAAACTATGCCAAGCCCGTGAGGAGCAACAAGAGGTCAATACCACCATTGGGTAGCCACTGTTGCGGGTGGCTCCTTGCCAACGGATATTGAACAAGCAAGCAACAATCAAGAAGATCATGAGCATTTGGCAGGTATAATAAGAAGAATTGTGTCTAGTTTTCGCCTATCTCCTTTCACTTGCATATGCTGACATTGTCTAGACCTATGTTACATATTCTAGACACTGAGATTTGTCATTTGTTTAAGTTCTTAACATAATGATGTTCGGTACTAATAAAAAAGAAGTCTAGCAATAAGTTGAATTTGATGAAGAGACGTAAGCATCACTACAAGAGAAACGGACTATGCCTACGGTACTGAAACCATTGGCGTAAGTGCGAATCACAGTAGGCATAGCCCTATGCCTACTACTGTGCCGTGGGTGTTTGTTTCGATGGCATTGACATATGCTTACGGTAACAAAGACATAAGCCTACAGTGGTTCTGTAGCGACAAACATATGCCGAGTTTGGCATAAATCAGTTACATCGACAGCTTGTAAGACTTTTACAATAGGCTTTTTACCCTCTTTACCAATGGGTTTTAAGACTATTGGTGACGGATATGCCGTTGGATATACTGTCGTACCCATGCTTACACCCATAGGCACATGTGTAAAATAATTGTTAGAAAAATATACCAGTGGTGCACTGGTATAAACTTTGTTAAACCATAAGATTGTTATAATCCCGAGTCACCTCATTGTATAGAAAAACATCAATCTGGCCACTTACTTACAAAAGCCATCATAAGAGTAATCATTGTCATCCTGACCAAGATTCTTAAACGTAGAGTTCCATGCTCTACTCTAACATATCTTAATGTCCACCAGACAGTCAAACACTATTGAATCATATAGATCAACCACAGTCAATTGCGAACCACGAAAAACTCGAGGGAACACGCTTCAATCGCATTGCTTGTGTCTTGCTCCTCGCCATCACAACCGTCATATAGAATGTGACAGAACATCACCCATCACTGGAGTGCTACAAAACAAAGAGCTTGAAATAAGTAAAAGGGGTGGAGTCTGGTTCTGTGGGTGGGGGGAGGTGTTAGCAAAACCAAAATCATGTACAAGATACAATCCACCATATACGAAACCAAAATCAAGTACAAGAGTAAACAAAACCAACCAGATACAATAAGCAAAGAAACCACTACTGCTGCTGTTCCTTAACTAGTAGGCTAGAAGCCCTTTACATCCACTTTATTGGGCAACTAATATGGATCATTTACTACCTAATTATTTTACTAGGTTATCGCTGTTTCCCTTTTCGGTAAGCTGGTCCATCTTTTTTACCATTAGTAGATACCTGTATTCCTGCCTGTGCACACTAACAAGAACATTGTTTTACTTTATATAGATTTTAATCTGCCTTTGTTCTATACAGAAAATAACAGGATTCAAAGCAAACAAACAACAGAAGAATCTAAAAGTCTCGTTATCTCGTAAGCCTATCAGCTTGATCTTGATGGGTGCGAAACTAGATAGTTATCGTGCTTATTGACGTAAAAGTTTAAATCTATATGATCAGTTGATAGTACAGTTTCAAAGTTTCCTTACTAAATAAAGCGTAATACTTCCATGTACTTTCTCTTGGTCAAGTGGCTTGACCATACAACTGGGGATAGCCATTTCCTTACATATGACTTCCAAACTTCGATGAAGGCAGAATTTGGTCTCAATTAATAGAATACTTCACTTAGCAGCCTTTGCATCAGGCTCTAGCTACCAAATGATAATTGGTTGCTTTAAATTTCATGAGAAACAGAAGTTCAATGGGCTGATAAAGCAAGCCAAGTAGGAATGAACGTGCAATTATTTGTTCCTAAAGGGTGAGGAGTTAGAACCTTAGGAGTAAGTTGGGTGGCCACAGGCCACCACCTTTGAAGAAAGATGCCTCCATAGCACTCTTGGCATAGGTCACCCATGCACCAGATCGAAAGCCCAGAGAACTCAGCTACCTCTAGCATCTATACACCCAAATGGTAAAGTTAGAAGTTCAGAAAGTAGAAGATAGTAACAACTAGTACTTGCTAAGGAGAGGGACTAAAAGATGACCTTAGACAAGCATTGAGTGTGGAAAGAGTGGGAGGTGGTTGGGGGGAAGCCTGGTGCTAGAGCACCCAAACTACTTGTACTGCAGACTGTAGACTTGAGCTTTCGCGATAAGTACTTAATAAGTTCAATGTTTTGTTGACCTACATCAGTATAGAGTTTCCTATCAACAATATCCTAAATCTGAAGGAATAGAACAGTATGGATGGCACATTACCAGGCAGATCAGTTAACACTTAGATTGAAAATATAATGCTTTCTGCTGATTTATTACTGCTGAGTGCTGACAGAGGTTGCAACTACCAAGCACCAAAACTACAAGTGTACAAGGTGCTAAAACTAAACAGAATATAATAGCTTAAAGATGCTTAGTTTCTTGTAAAAGTACGTTTAAAGGAACAAGAACCTAAGAGTCTTATCTAGACAGCTTAGCCATCCATTGTTTGTCTGCAACAATCGATCTTGGATATACACATCGGCATAAGTTAACATTCTAAGTCACGTACCAATTAGAGGGAGGAGGAGTGAACTTAGAAATTAAGAAAGCAAACATGAGTCCTGGGCATGAACAGGAAAAGTAAATTAGGATACAAATGCAAAGCTACTGAAAGTATATTTCAATACAAAACTTATTTGCTCACCAGCCTCTTTATGAAGAATCCTTCTAGACTTCTTGTAGTAACATTGTCTTGAAATGCTGATCACTAGACATTTCAGCACTTCAGCTTCCCCAGCAAGGAGGAGACCTGAACAGCAAACATGTAGGATATGTCAAATTTGTATCAAGTGAATATTGCATGAAGAAGAATAGGAACGGGAAATAATATAAAAGCATCATCCACCCTAGTCCGTTAACAATATTCTTCACTACCAAGTGATAACCGGTAGCAACAAAGTACATCTCATTGATATGTACATACCTGCTTCCTTGGGATAGACTTTGAGCCACATATATGCCCTATCAAAAGTACCTTCAATGGAAGCCTAATTGGTTGGCGGGAACATTCACCGATTATGAATGACATGGAAATTCCAAATTTTTTTTAGAAAAAGCAGCATATTTGAAATGGAAAAAAATGAGGAAAAAAAAAATAGTTCGAACACCTACATTATACCAGACAAAGAAGAGATCCAAAAATTTGTTCGTTACAGGATAAGATAGAACATCATGATAGACGATGTATTTCGGCATTACAGAAGCTGTATTTCAACTGGAAAACCAACAGACAGCATCAAGAACAACTTGCCCTTTTGCTTTCTTTGTTATTTCCAATACACACTACTTCAAGACTGGCACCTACACGGAAGGCAAAGATCCGCCAGTTCTTTCTGCTGTAGCTCCTCCTTGAGTTCGCCCCACCGTGTAAGATCCTCCAAGTGGTGGAACGTGCCGAACCATGTTCTTTCTGCTGTAGCTCCTCCTTGAGTTCGCCCCACCGTGTAAGATCCTCCAAGTGTTGGAACGTGCGGAACCACATATTGGATCAAGGCGAAGAAGAACCCTATGATGCAAAAAGGGGAAATCAATGGACTGGAGTGTGTTGCGCGAAATTGATTGCGGAATATATAGAAGGAGAAGAAGAACAGGGGTGGTGTGCGTAATTGACGGAAGAATAGAGAGAAGGATTCCATACCTATGGTGGCAGCATGTGAGAGAGACGGCAGGGTCAAGAGAGACAGCAGCGGCAACGTGAGAGAGAGACAGAGCGGCTAGTGACCCACCACATTATTTTGCCCAATTCCCATGGCTATGAGCCGTGGCTTTTGGCCTATTCAATTGTCTTGGAATAAGCTTACAATATATTGATAACCGTTGGCATAGGCACATTTGTGCTGACAGTCCAATTGTTGGCTTTTTTGTCACCTTAACGCTATTTTCTTGTAATGCATGGAACACTCAAATCATAGACATACTTGAGGCATGACAATGATGCATAATGGGTGGGGTGAAAATGAAAGCATTTTAGAGATTCCGACTAATGAGCTTGGACAACCAATTCTGAAACAAACAGTAGCTAAATTTGTTTGTTCCATACTTCTGAAGAAGATAAAAATCATAAGTTGATACTTATGCGCTCGGAGTTAAGGTTAAATATACTCATCCAGAAGTAAGTCCCCAATGTGGTGGAACTGCTAAATAAATTGGAAAGTCGAGCATCTTAGTATACTGCTGACCTTCCTCATGTCGTCTAATCCTAAAATGCAAGTGTGTTCCAAACCCTTCTAAGTTCTTAGGCATGAAAAGTCTCCATATTCATAATCTTGGAGGCTTTATGGATGCATCTCACCCAACCTTAGCAAGAATGTCTATGCATATAGCAACGTCAGCCTTAGTGATCATGTTCCATTCTTCAGCCAGTCCATAAGTAAAACTCCAAAGAATGCCAATTTTGATTGAACTGCAGCCAGAATCAACCCTGAAACATATTTAATACTTAAAAGAGAAGTAAAATATGGAAGAGATGCTACCCTAACACTGAACTCTAGTTCGTATGCCATGTCTTTTGCATGTGAGACTCAGGTTGTTAGTGTGATGAAGAGTGGTCCCAAATTGTGGGTAAGTTGTCTATTGGTAAAACAAGAAATGGATGAAGCTTACATGGGATGTGACCATAGATAACCTAGATAAAAAAGGTTAAGAACAAATACGTGGAAAGGATATGTTGTGTCTAAACATGTAATTTAAAGATAAATGATCAGTAAAATGGTTAATGAGATATAATTGAGATATGGCTTTTTGTAATATGATTGTCTTTTGTTTTGCAGCTAATGATTGCAGATGATCTGGTTGTTCAGGTTTGTCAACAAAAAAGCAAAAACGATTTTTGTGAATTTGAAACATTTGGACAATGAGATGCAAAAATGAAGGGGTAGGTAGATGAGTCTTCACCTCTCTTGAGGGTTGATACGTTCTTGTTTTTGACTAGTTTCTTAATTTAAACTGACTTATGTTGTACCGGTTTAGTTTATAACCTTTTTTCAGGGCCTGTTTTTTTTTCTCGAGGTTTACATTATGCCGGAAGACATCGGACTTAAAAGAATATATGCACCATGTTAACATTTTGGATGAGATCTATCTTTAGTTTCTTCAGTTTAATTATCTTTCATTTGTATGTTTTTGAAAACGAGAATCTCTAGATGGTTACGTTGGGATGTGGACATTGTATGTTTTTGAAAACGAGAATCTCTAGATGGTTACGTTGGGATGTGGACATTGTATGGTTGAACAACATTAGCTTATAAGTTGGTTTTAATGATGAATCTATTTGCTCCTTGAAGCGACTTGGTTATCAATTATTCATTCTGGAGCCGGGATTACATTATCACTTTCATTTTGGAGCACAAATTACAGTGTCATAAGAGGCACTTATAAGTGTCGCATATAAGCATTAAAAGTAAGTGGCCGATGCATATTGGAAGCATCGGCAAATTACTGACGGACATATTAGCTACGTTTGAGAAAAGCGTCGGTGAAGTGTCGAGAAACATCTTTGACGCTTACCGAATTTGACAACAATGCATACCAGAAAAAACTTCTCCAAGCATACTCTCCTGTGGTTGTCATTGGACGCATTACGTACACTAATATGTTCCTTAACTTTTGACAATGACCACATTACTGTCCATATGAATGCAGGAATTGTCTGGTCAAGGCATTGGAAGGCCATGGCAACACCCAAGCCAACTACACTTCGGTTTCTGAGAAATGTTTCAAGGAAGCTCGTATTTCAAGCAAAAATAAGGTCCAATGCTGCAACACTTCTATGTGTATCAGCCTAAGTAGTTTGTGGCTTTAATGCAAGTTTATCATGAGTCATCATAGTCTTGGGCCCTTTGTGAAGAAAAGGATATGAAGAAGACCCTGCCAAAGAAATTTCATTTAAAGAAACTGAACTTCGAATGTTTTGCCAGGCAAGCCATTTCACTGCCCTGAGGTGAGATTTTCTTGCTTCTCATTTGCTATGGCAGCAGGAGTATTTTTGGCTCTAATCATGAGTTTCTCCGCGGCAAGTGCGGTAACCAACATCACCACTGATGAATACGCACTTCTTTCCTTAAAAGCCCCTATTACTAGCTGGTCCTCCTCTACCACGCATGTTTGCAACTGGACTGGAGTCATCTGCAATCGCCACGGAAGAGTTGCCTCCTTGAACCTGTCAAACATGGGGCTACTGGGCACCATTCCCCCGAGCATGGGAAATCTCTCGTTCCTCGTTTCTCTTGACCTCAGCAACAACAGCTTCTCTGGCGGTATCCCCAAGGAAATGGCTCATTTGCGCCGTATCAAAGAAATCAATTTGAATTTCAACGACTTCAGCGGAGGGCTCCCCACGTGGCTGGATGAGTTGCCTAACCTTGAACACCTCCTCCTTGCAAATAACAGCTTTACAGGCACCATACCACCATCCTTATGGAATATCTCAAAGCTTAGGAGAGTCGGTTTGAATTTTAATTCTCTGCAAGGAAGGATTCCGGAAGAGATGGGCAATCTCCTTAATCTAGAACGGCTTGCCCTATATGGCAATACATTAAATGGCCAAATTCCATTGAGTCTTGGCAAATGCTCGAAACTTCAGGTACTATCATTGTCAATCAACCAATTCACTGGACCGATACCAAGAGAGATTGGGGACCTAAAGTTGCTTAAGGAGTTGTATCTCGGTTATAACGACTTGACTGGTACGATGTACGCTTATCTTATCTCTTTTGACCTAATTGTAGCTTAAACTTTGATCGGAATTCTCCCTAATTCGATACTCGACTTACATATTGGCTGTGTGATAAGACCCCGGATAGGATAAAAATAATCCTATCCCGTTTGGACGTGCACTTTTGATAAGGTACTTGGACTTGTTTTATCCCCCTTGAGTGAGATAAAATAATATATAAAATTAGTCCCATGTCGGACTAAAATTCTTCCTCTTTCCCTTCATCGCCATATATACATATACATTGTATATATACATATACATTGCGGGTGTATATATATACACACATATATATATATATACATTATATATATATATATATATATATATACACCTATATACACATATACATATATACACCTATATACACATATACATATATATATATATATACACATTATATATATATATATATATATATATACACCTATATACCTATATATACACCTATATACATATACATATATACACCTATATACACCTATATATACACCTATATATATACCTATATACACCTATATATATACCTATATACACCTATATACCTATATATACACCTATATACCTATATATATACATATATAGACCTATATACCTATATATATACATATATATACCTATATACATATATACACCTATATATCCACCTATATACATATATATATATATATATATATATATATATATATATATATATATATACACCTATATACCTATATATACACCTATATACCTATATATATACATATATAGACCTATATACCTATATATATACATATATATACCTATATACATATATACACCTATATATATATATGTATGTATAAATATATATAGGTATAAATATATATATACACCTATATACCTATATATGTATATACACCTATATACATATATATATATATATATACATATATATATATAATGTATCTATACCTACGTATATATATATACCTATGTATATATATATATATATGTATATTAATATAAATCTATATATGTATATATATACATATATATATATACACATATATACATATATATATATGTATACACACATATATACATATATATATACATATATATCTATATATACATATATATCTATATATATATAGTTATATATATATATATATATATATATATATATATATTGTAAATTGCATATCTGACTTATAATCCGGACTTGGTCCAAACGCTGGATAGGATTTCTTGCTTATCCGGTCTTATCCGACGGTATAGCTTGTCCGGCCTTATCCGCCCTTATCCTGCCCTTATCCTTATCCATATCCTTGTCGCCAAACGCAGCCATTGAGTCTTTAAATCCTGAAATTTATGCCGGCCAGAAAATAACCTCAAACTCATAATTCCTAAGCTTTCACTTTTTGATGCTTAGGAGTTATACTTTTTGATAAACTGTGAGATCTCTTTTGTTCTCAATCAACCAATGTGAAGTTTTGGTTCCCAAGGTTGAAATTTCTGTCAGGGTTCAACATTTCAAAGAGGCACTGTTTTTGCCATTTTGGTTACCAAATGTAGAACTGAAAACTATTTTCTGTACAGTTGTTATAATTGCGGCTTGAAATTGGCATCATGAGCTCACTATATTTCTGACCTTTTCTGCAGGCACCATTCCGCCTTCTCTATGTAACTTATCAAAGCTTGAGAACTTGGATTTGCCTCATAATCATCTACAAGGAAACATTCCATCAGACATTGGAAATCTTCAAAACTTGAAGCAGTTTAGCATAGAAGCTAACAACATAACCGGCGCCATTCCATCAACATTTTACAACATCTCAACACTTAGTAAAGTTGCTTTGACCAGAAATAATCTATCTGGCAGTCTTCCTGCCAATATGTGCCGTCACTTCCCAGAGCTCCAAATAATTTTTCTTGGTGAAAACAATCTGTATAGCCGAATTCCATCTGGTATATCTGGATGTTCCAAGCTTCAAATTCTGGGGTTGTCTGAAAACAATTTTACTGGACCTATACCAAGAGAGATTGGGAATTTAACTATGCTTGAAACGTTAATTCTTGATGGAAACCAGTTGACAGGTATGGATATGCTATAACTTTTGTTTTTCCACGATCATATAAGTCTTAACACTTAAAAGAATTGTCGAAGATATACAAGAAAAACCGTAAATTTTCTATGATACTAAATACATCGGAAATAATCTTTTCTTAGATAAAAGCTTTACGTTGATATTTGTATCTTGACCAATTTATGCAAATGTTATAATTAATTTGTTAACTTATTACTATGGAACAATATGCAACCTATGGCTGCAAGGTGCTGAATAATGGCTAATGACTCTTTCGAAAGTGTACACAAAAATCTACCGCTACTTACTAAACGTAGTTAGCAACAAATCCACCAAAAGGGAAATGCAGCATAATATACTTGTTAGGCTTATCATCCTATTTCACCCCAGTTCTTTTAGTTAACTAGTTATCAAGCTCACTATCTATTAAAGTTATTTAGCAAGCCCTTTTTCAAATTTTACCAACTTAAGAAGTACTTATGCCAGTATTTTGTCCATTTAACAGTGAAAAAGAACCTCGTGCTTTACATGTAATGAAATACAAATGGCATAAGTAGAAGCATACTAAAATTTTTTAGCCAAATCTGATAAAAGTTAAACACCAACATTACTAGTCATAATAAACCGCAAGTCATTGTCGTGCTTCCTTCATTCACCAAACCCCTAAACACGTCCATCACTGCAATCAATTAAACCCACTAAGATCCATAGACACCATCTACCAAACAAACCCCATCAGTACCTGTAAACAACATTAACCATGCCCAACCTGTTAACACCCAAAAGTACCATTAAACAAAACCAAATCCACCCCATAACAATTTGCACCGACCCCATCACTGCCCCTACACACCATCGACCCAATGCACCTCATCATCATACCCTTACACACCCCATAACCACCCCTAAACATCGTTAACGAAACACCCACCGTCAACCCCAAAAGACCTTAATTGAAATCCACCCCATCACAACCTTTACACACCTCATCACCCTCTAAAGACCCTTGAACAATCCTACCCCATCACCGCCTACAAATGTGATTGACCAATCACATTACCACGTTTGTAACCACCACAGCGATCAAACCTAACACCAACTGTTGCCCCCGTCAAACCCACATCCATTAGCATTAGAAGTAACCACCACCATCACCCCTAGGAATCAACCGTTATCAGCACTACCCTTATTAAACCCCTTACCACCTGCGACCACCGTCATCAACAAAACCTAACATCATTGCCATCAATTCAACAAACCCACCACCACCATTATTGAATCATCCCATTTTCCCACACCAAAATGATTACCCTTGTGCTTATATTTTTTTAGATATCTTCTCTCATGGTCGTCACCTCCCCTACACTTGGGGTCCCAATCTTTTGTAGTGGCAAGTGGCAATGACCACGTAATGCCACATACCTGGATCAAGGACCCAACCCACTACTTGTTTGAAACCTTTTGTTTCTTTCTCATACATTTGCAGATTACCAATTGGACATCATGCTCCAGTTGTTAGTCTTGATTCACCTAACGAGGAATCCATTACTACCCTTAGATGTAATCTATTGTGGCTTAGATGGTGGTGGATACTGGATGGTTAAGGGGTGTTACTGCTAAAAATATGCTCCGTGTATGTTCCGGAACCGAGTCTGAACCGATGATCTGCAAGACAGAGTATGAGCGACCGCTGGTCGGGGAGCATCGGTGGAGAACTCTTCGATGCTTAAGTTAGAGCGTAGCTACAGGATAATAACTCTGAAAAAGCATTAAAACTGTGTGCTTGTCATTGTCCCCATACCTGAGGAGGTGGACCCATTTATATAGATGTAGGAGAAGACTCCTAGTAGGACTGGACCATATGTGCTAGGATCGCATTAGGATCACGTCACAATCTCTGAGGACTCTTTGAGAATCCTCATAAGATAATTATCGATCTCCCAGTTTGACTAGGATTGCAAAGTATTCCCCAATTATTGGGAGTTATATTTGAGTTATATCATAAGCCCCACTTCCTTAGCCAAAATATTTGGCTAAGGAAGTTATACCAAGTGTCTTGAGACACACATCAGATTTGTAAGGGATTTGCTGTCCGCTTGTAGGAGTAAATAATATTTCTCTACTCCATATGCTCGGAGCTAAGCTCTCAAGAGCTTAAGCCATGGAGTTGTGCCCAAGTAAGGTGCTAGAACTCTAACTCTTGAGAGCTAGGTCTTTAGAATATCGCTTTAGTAGGCTCTTCGGAATCATCTTTGGGAAAACAAATCATGGGATCTTGAGATCCTTTAGAGGTTGTGCCCCATGGTAGCCTCTCTCGGGAGAGGACACAAAGCTCTACATGCAAGTTTGTTGCACGTGATAAGTGTTTGAATGTCCCCTCGAGGGGTTACCTCTCCTTTAGAGGGTGTTCATTTTGTGCAAATGTGTGTTCTTTAGCTCGAGCCGACCACATCATGCTTGTGTTTTATTTTGACGCGAACTTCAACTAAGAGCTGGCAAAGAAGCCATGCACTCATACTTGCCTGAGTTTTGAATTGTCAAAGAATGGTGGGAGGATGAAGTCCCACATAGTGCTTTGCCGTTTCACAGGTTAGAACCGTGGCTAAACCGTTCGGATAGAACTCGAGCTCTATCCTATCACCCTTGGGGGTGTTCGTCCCTTGAGGGACCGTCCTAAGGGGCTGGTGGAACATAGAGTTCTGGTAAGTGTCCTTAAGGGCCGATGGAGCGCAAAGCTCATGAAAATACCCTAGAGGGTTTAACGGAACTTAGAGTACTCGTCGTACGTGCCCTCGGGGGCGAATGGAGCCCAAAGCTCATGAAAATACCCTTGAAGGTTTGACAGAACTTAGAGTTCTCGTCGTACGCGCCCTCGGGGGTAGATTGAGCGTGGACTCATGCAAATACCCTTGAGGATTTAACGGAACTTAAGACTCTGTTTGGAATGAATTTTTTTTGGAATTGAAATCCAAACGGAATTTGGAAAGTTATTAGAATTTGAAATGAATTCCAATTTTTCTGTTTGGAACAAATTGGAATTCAATTCCCTGGAATTCTTATCTTTTGTTTGGAAGATATAAAGATTGGAAAAGGGATTGTGCTTTTGACGATTATATCCTTTTAAGACTTTTGAGTTTAGAAACAAAAATTAATCTTTAAATGCAGATTGCCAAAGCAATCACAACTCCAAGAACAATAGTAACCTAAGGAGAGTTTGTAAACGACGCATCAATTAAAAGAGGGGAGCCAACCATAGGGAATGACCAGACATAACTGATGACTGAAAGCTCCAAGGTTAGAGAGCCGCATGCCTTCAAAATCATGAGGCAATGGGAATTCCTACAAATAGGATTTGAATTACAATGTATTGGGTCATGGTCTAACACATGTATCATTACAAAGTATTTATGTGTGGTATGCTCTCTGTATTGCGAGCTTAGTTGCAGGAAACTCCTAATATGGTGACGTTTCTCTCTCGGAAACTCGCTTTTGCGATCCCAAGTTTGGAGCTCCATGAGATCTCGTCCCAAGCCAATATGGGAACTCGATCCCGTTAGCTGGATAGAAATGCATGGAACAACTGAGGGAATACCTGAAAATCAAACCCTTTTCAACTCATTCCTTGTTTCTCTCTTCCTTCAAGTTCTTAAAGCCTCTTTGTTTATTGTTGTTGGCTATTTAAACTATACTAAAAAAGTGATAATACTCTTTACGTATTTATTTATTCAAGCCGCTCCCAACCTCAGATTCTTCTTGGTGCTTACGCTCCCCCGCCCCCGTTCCCACTCCCGCCCCCGCTTTGTGCAACTAAGATCGCGAGATTACTAGCAATTGCCGATGAATAAAGCACAATCCCACGACGGAGAGGCCATGACTCTTTGGTCCAGTTTTTCTTAGACAAAGCTCTTTTCTGGAGAGCCACGAACCAAGCAAACAAAAATCCCTCCCATAGGATATCAAAAAGGCCAAATAAGGCTAATTGATCCATATATCACAAACTTTGGCAGAGAGCAGGTGAGTCCACCGGAGCAGGCCGAGGAAGAGAGCCATGACGGTGTCTGCCACCTCCTCGGCGCGCGACACGTCGACGTGAACCAGGCGTTGCAGGCCGAGGTCGGCGGCGAGGGCGGAATCGACGGAGCGGTCGGAGGAGCCGAGGCAGAGGACCAGCTGCCAAGG
The DNA here is from genome assembly GCA_033065855.1 of Escallonia rubra. Lineage (NCBI taxonomy): Eukaryota > Viridiplantae > Streptophyta > Magnoliopsida > Escalloniales > Escalloniaceae > Escallonia > Escallonia rubra. The sequence goes on along the minus strand of JAVXUO010001313.1, from coordinate 133,370 downwards.
GCGGAGGCGGCCCTGGGCGGCGCGGGGAGGGAGGCGAACGAGTGGAGGACAGCGGCATGTTAAAGATGAAAGAGAAAGATCTGCCAAAAGGTTTTTCAAGATGAAAGAGAGAAGTTTTTACCATGTTTTTTTAGGGGTAGGTTAGGAAGTTTTTGTTTTTGATAGCTTCTCATAAACAAATTCCACCAAATCCAACCTCTTTTGTTGGGATTTCAGCATATTAAACCAAATCCCATGAAATCCAATTCCAAATCCATTTTTAAGTATTTCAAATAGTTGAAATTCTATTTCAATTCCAAATCCCATGAAATCCATGGATCCAAACAGACTCTAAAGTTCTCGTCGTATGCGCCCTCGGGGGCGAATGAGCCCAAAGCTCATAAAAATACCCTCGGGGGTTTGACGGAACTTAAAGTTCTCGTCGTATGCGTCCTCGGGGGCGGATGGGGCACAAAGCTCATAAAAATACCCTCAAGGGTTTGATGGAACTTAAAGTTCTCGTTGTACGCGCCCTCGGGGGTGGATGGATCACAAAGCTCATGAAAATACTCTCGTGGGTTTGACGAACTTACTGTTCTCGACATATGCGCCCTCGGGGGTGGATAAAGCACAAAGCTCATGAAAATACCCTCGAGGGTTTGACGGAACTTACAGTTCTCGTCGTAAGCGCTCTTGGGGGCGAATGAGCCCAAAGCTTATGCAAATACCCTCGGGTGTTTGACGGAGCTTAAAGTTCTCGTCGTATATGCCCTCGGAGGCGAATGAGCCCAAAGCTCATGAAAATAGCCTCGGGTGTTTGACGAAACTCAAAGTTCTCGTCGTATACGCCCTCGGGGGCGGATGGAGCACAAAACTCATAAAAATACCCTCGGGGGTTTAATAGAACTTAAAGTTCTCGTCGTATGCACCCTCGGGGGCGGATGGAGCGCCAAGCTCATATAAATACCCTCAGAGGTATAAGTTCTTGTAAAGGCCCTTGAGGGCTGCAGTCGAAGAAAACACATAGTTTATCGTCGTGACGGCGCTTAAGAAGGCATGTGGCATTGAGCCGACAATTGCTGACGTCATAAGATATATAACCCCCTGCCTTTGAGAAGGCACAAATATATAAAGAAGGCTTCTCAGCCTATAGATAGGGCATGATCATAAGAAGACCTGTCGGAACAATATATAAGCCTATAATTTGCTTTCACGACTGGACGAGCATGTAAAGCGAGAGGGCGCAGAGTCCATCTGAGCAAGATGTCACTGATGATCAGTAGAGATAAATGATGCTAAGTCTGTGTGAGCAGGATATTGCTGGGTGATCCATAAAGACATTTGCCGCATTTTATTGACATATTGTACGGCAGCTAGATTCGATTTACTGGTTGCATGCTTGAGCTTGCAGTTGTACCAGACATATTAGCGATGCCATTGGCAGAAACTGACGATGAGTTCTATTTCACTAGATACAGTGGCACCAAGCCTGCTTCCAACATTGTAGGAATAGCTTTCCAACAAGCAGCAATGCGAATACGTCATAGATATAGGCCACTGTATGACCATGAGACAATACATAATGCTGAGTCGGCATGATGCTGTAGCAAAAATCCTAGACGTGACTTCTAGTCGCGGAGTGCTGTGAATTTGTTCCTCGCTTTACAAAGCCATTTGATACATTACTGTTGATGCTCGGGGGCGTAGTTTAAGCCCTTGCAATAAGAAAAAGTACGTGACTGAAAAAACAGCCTTCAAAGTAATAAAGCATATGAAAATACAACTATGTTTTTAACACAAAAATAAGAGTGGTGTTCAGACACCGTGGCCCTATTAAAGACTGTGTGCCTATCATTGTCCGCATACCTAAGGGGGTAGACCCCTTTATATAGCTGTAGGAGAAGACTGTAGTAGGATTGAGATGTGGGCCAAATGTGTTAGGATCGCATTAGGATCCTTGAGAATCACGTCACAATCTCTGAGGACTCTTTCAGAATCCTGATAAGATAATTATTGATCTCCTAGTTTGACTGGAATTGCCGGGTATTCCTCAATTATTGAAAGTTATATACGAGTTATATCAAGGGGATAGTGGAGGATTGGTGACAGTGAAGGTGGGATAGTTATTGTGATAGTGTTACGTATGGCCGATGGTGATGACATGGGATTCGGTGGCGCGAGTTTTAATTTTACATTTTTGAATGAGTCTTTCCGTGTTATTCCATCTATGCCTTTGCTTTTTATTGTTTGAAGATCATGTGTTCTACACATGGACATTTTCGACCGAAAAACAAGTAGGAGGTGATAAAAGTACCTTTTAAACATCTAAAACTTAGAATTGTGCTTCCTGCACAACTTTCAAACTTAAAGAGCTGAGTAAATAATTTACTCAAAGGCAGGGGGCAAAGTAGCATAATAAGCCTACACGTTAGCAATAAAATGCAACTCGATAATTCTTTCACCTAGCTATATAGACCTATGCAAATGCACGGGTTGGGACGCAATTTTGTTTTCTCGTCAATGATATATTTTGGCATAGTTATGTTTTGAATTTGAAAAAAAAATGCATATGTACATGATAAAGGATAATAATCGACATCACTCGCGTATTTAAATTTCTTGAATAATTTGTCTCACTAATGAAGATATTTAGAATCGTATTAGCGATAACTAAGAAAATATTGAAAAATGTATCTCATTTTGGTGCAATACTACTATAATTGATTATACCAATCTATCTAAAATTACCATCAAGGTAAAAATATCTCTAATTTTGACCAATATATGCTGATTTTCCAGTCCTTTCTATCCCCATTCAAATTTTTTGTGTATTGAAATCTAATGAAGAATGTTTTCATATCCATATTAGGATTGCCTAATACGCTGCGAGGTTAGATTCATACTAATTTTAATAAATTCACAGTCAAACTTATGTTGAGTTGATAAGATGCATGAAATCTTGAATGAGATTGATGAAATTGTGACATAGATTTACCGAAGACTGTAGTTTTTTGAAATGTTTGAATGAATTTTTGTTTTATTACATAATTAAACTTGCAGGTACTATTCCCGCAACGATCTTCAACATATCTACACTGCGAATCTTGTCAGCTGCATCCAATCAACTCTCGGGAAAACTGCAGTTGTATACGAGCCATCAACTAGCCAATCTTGAAATGCTTTATCTTGGAAATAATAGCTTGACTGGAAATTTACCCGACTCAATTTCAAATGCGTCAAAACTCACTCACCTACACCTAATGGCTAACAATTTCAGTGGTATAATCCCTAAATCACTTGGTAATCTGGGACTCCTTGAGGACCTTAATCTGGCGGAGAACAATTTCATCAGTGAACCCTCATCTCCAGAATTGAGTTTCATCACTTCCTTGACAAACTGCAAGAAACTAAGAGTCTTGGTGATCAGCGATAATCCTATAGCCGGCACCCTTCCCGTTTCAATTGGAAATTTATCTGTTTCTCTCCAACAGTATTATGCAAACAGATGTGGAATCAGGGGAATCATTCCTGAAGAGATTGGTAACTTAAGTGGTTTAATTTCGTTAAGTCTCACTGGAAATAACTTGAGTGGATCTATTCCAAATACCATTAAATGGCTGCGGAGGCTTCAACGGCTAGGCGTTATTGATAATAAGCTGCAAGGGTCCATTCCAGGTGACCTTTGTCAACTCCCTTATCTGGGTGGCTTATACTTGGGTTACAACCAACTTTCCGGTTCGGTGCCATCATGCTTATGGAACATCAGTTCTCTAAGAGGCCTTCATCTACGTTCCAACAAATTAACTGCTAGGATACCTGCAAGCTTAGGAAATCTTAAGGATCTTCTATATTTTGACGCATCCTTGAATTCTTTACATGGCAGTCTACCTTCTGAAATTGGGAATCTAAAGGCTGTTACGCTATTAGATCTATCATATAATAATTTCTCTGGCGATATCCCTCGCAGCATTGGAGATCTGCAGAATTTGATCAATCTTTCTTTGGGACATAATGAGTTGATGGGGACTATCCCGGACACATTTCAATCTTTAGTGAGCCTAGAAATCTTGGACTTGTCCGGCAACAACCTCTCGGGCGTAATTCCCAAGTCTTTAGACAAACTCTTGTATCTCAAATACTTCAATGTGTCTTACAATAAACTTCATGGGGAAATCCCTAGTGGGGGACTGTTTGAAAACTTTACAAGCCAATCATTCCTGCCAAATGGAGCTTTATGTGGTGCCACTCAATTTGGTGTTCCTCCGTGCAAAACCAATTCTGGTGGTCGATCGAAAACACTTAGAAAGGTGGTGATTATATGTGTTTCATCTGCAATTTCTTTGATTGTGCTTCTCTTGACATGTATACTTTTGTGGATAAGATGCCAAAAGAGAAAGAGACTTCCCATAGAAATTGATCTACAGCCTGTGGCAGAATATCGTAGAATCACTCACCAAGAAATACTAGAAGCAACTGATGGGTTTGAAGAAAGCAATTTACTTGGTAATGGAAGTTTTGGATCGGTATACAAAGGGGTACTTTCTGATGGGACGGTTGTGGCCATAAAGGTATTCAAACTGCAACAAGAAAGAGCACTTAAAAGTTTTCATGTTGAGTGTGAAATAATCCGCAATGTTCGTCATAGAAATCTTATCAAAATCCTCACAAGTTGCTCCAACCCTGATTTCAAGGCCTTAATACTTGAATATATGCCTAATGGGAGCTTAGAGAAATGGTTGTATTCTTACAGTTATGTCCTAGATATATTGCAAAGGTTGGACATTATGATTGATCTGGCTTGTGCATTAGACTATCTTCATCATGGTTGTGCACCACCTATAGTTCACTGTGACCTGAAGCCTAGCAATATCCTGCTCGATGAAAATATGATGGGGCACCTGAGTGACTTTGGAATCACAAAGCTGTTAAATGAGGAAGAGCTGGCGGCACATACTATGACCCTTGGCACCATTGGATATATAGCACCAGGTGATACACATTGCTTTTCAATTTCATCCACTTAAAGAAAAACTAACTAGACTTTTGTTTCCAACTTTATTGTATTTCCTTATTATTCTCTTAATTCTTTTGATATGTTATCATATGTAGAATATGGGTTAGGAGGATCAGTATCCAGAAGCTGCGATGTTTACAGCTATGGAATTATGCTGATGGAGACGTTTACTGGGAAGAAGCCCACTGATGAAATGTTTGTGGGACATATGACCCTGAAGTGCTGGGTGAAGGAGTCGCTTCCAAGTGCAGTAATTCAGGTAATAGATAGGAATTTGTGGAGGCAAGAGGGTGAAAATTCATTGGCAGATGTGGACTGTGTATCATCCATATTGATGTTGGCTGTGGACTGTGCTGCTGAATCACCAGAGCAAAGAATCGACATGAAAGATGTCTTGGCAACGCTAGAGAAAATCAAAGGTAATTATCCTAAAGGGAGCTGCAGGGTGCACCACAATAAGCAATGTGATGATGTAATAAATCTCCAGAAGACACCTGGACGGCTACCAGTGTCCATATAATCGTATGCTGTAAGGTTCTTCCATGCTTTATTTCCAGCAGGTTTGAATTTTGGCTTCATTTATTTATAAGTTTCTCATCCAGCTTCATTTATTTGAACACCAGTCATGAAGTATCACAAGTTATGGGATAAATTGTTATCACCTTCAGAGGTCATGCCAGTGTTCAAAATGAGAAAGGCCAAGGGCTTTCGCCATTTTGTTTGAAAATATACAATGATTGGTTGGCATAGTTAATTATGTGCACAAGCAAGAAAAATGACGAGAAAAGCTCTTAAGATTTGAGGACTTTGATCGGTTAAGGAGTGACTGACTAGGGTCTACTTAAGGTACAAGGAATAACCAAATTCTGTGCCAAGCTTGGGGCCTGGATGAACTGCTACTGAAAAGTGAGTAAACATACTGAATGAACATGTAAATAGTGGAAATCTTTGAAAACTGAGTAAAGTTGTATGGGTTTGAGCTTATGTGAATAAAAGGATCATTGACCAAAAAAAATATAGAATGCCAATGCTGTTACCGCTGCTGGATAAGGATCCTTTTTATTAGCATCATTCATTTCTTTGCTTGCAAAACATTAGAAATTTGGAAACTCAAGTACACTTTTTGCCTGTAATTCCTAACTTGAGCATGTCCAAAACCTTCATTTAGATATAGAAGATACGTAATAAATTGGATATTCGTACTGCCTCGACATTAGTAGGCAGAATTCCTTCAAACATTGGAAATATTTCATTCCTTGTTTCCCTCGAGATTAGCAACAATAGTTTTTGCGGCTATCTGCCCGATGAGTTGGCTCATTTGCAGCGACTAGAAGAAATAGACTTGGATGACAACGAATATTTATGGCCAATTCCGCCTAGTCTATGTAGATGTTCCAGACTTCAGTTCATGTCATTGACGTTTAACAAATTCAGCTGATCAATACCAAGTGAGATTTGGACTTAGCAATGCCTAAACGTATAGTTATATCTTGGCAACAATACCTTGCCAGGTATGAAATTGCTCTTCTCTGCGGGTTTTCTTTTTCTATAGATATAGTTTCTATAGATATACTCAGCAATTGTCCCGAGTTGAAATTGGCCACTAAAGGCCCCATTTTTTGCTAACAAATATATGTGATTGCATCTTCCTTTTTACAGGCATCATCTCCCCTTCTCTATGTAGTATTTTCAAAGCTATTATCACATCATCCAGGGCTTCATCAGGAGTAGAGCTTTGTAATTGGTTGATTCTCATCGAGTACTAAAAAGCACAAAAAATAGTATGACAATGAACAATGGGATGTGATGCACGTCAATCAGCTGCTAGGAGTGACATTATTTACCAGAAAATTAGAGATAGCAAGAACCATTGATATTCTTATGCTGCAACAAGGAGAAGCTTGGACTTTTTTGTGATGGGATAGCCTACAAAAGCTCCAGGAAATGCTCGTTAATCAAGTCATTTGTTCTATTTTGTTGAATGAAACATTTTAGTCCACAAAAAATTCTTAACTGACTAGAGGAGGCATATTATGCGCTTAAAACAGGTTTCTCCAGGAGGAATATGGATCCGCAATAGACAAGCTAATCATTCTGTAATTTTAATACCTCTCAATGCAAAGTCTGAGACAAAAGAATTAGTGGAAATCTTTGAAAACTGTGTAAAGGAGGTTATAGATGCCAATTTTCTAGGGCAAGAGGGACAACACTACTCTGCAAAGCTGGAGTGTGTATCTTCAATGATTGTGTTAGCGTTGGAGTATTCTGCAGAATTACCGGACCAGAGGATCAACATGAACGACGTACTGGAAAAACTCAAAAAGATTCGAGCTAAGGTTGTATCTAATCTTGAAGCAACTGAAAGTATCACAGCTACACTAAAGAAGACAGTAATTGCATTTGAAAGCTTCTGCAATTCGCTTTCGCTTATGGAGTTCTGAATCAACGAGTTGCTGTAAGTATACAGTTTTTTCTTTACCTTTTTAGTCATGAATTTCTGTGCTCAATTTGGTACAATGCGTTTGTATTCCGATATCGATTAAATAGCCTATATGCCTTTTTGCTATGCTTTGTGCATATCCAATTGCATTTTCATCAACTAGGCCTGCGGGTTGGTATTAATCAGAGAGTTTGTTGAATCTTATACCAGATGTTGCTGTGTTTTTGGGTGAATCTTAATCAAAGCCATGTGCAAATATGCTAGCCGCCTAAGTTGTAGATTCTGAAGTGGAAAGTAGTCAAAGTGAAAACAATGATATCTTACTTCCAATAGTTTGAATTTTGGCTTCATTTCTAATTTTCTCGTCTAGCTTCATTGCTAGACTGTCTAATTGAACACCAACGCGTGAAGTACCACTAGTTATGCGATAAAAAGAAGTTATCACTTTCAGTGGTCACGCCGGTGTTCAAAATGAGAAAGGCCAAGGATTCTAGCCATTTTTAAGCTACACAGTGACTTGGTGGCCTAGTTATGAGCACATACGAGAAAAATGACAGAAGAAAAACTCTTAAATGACTTAAAAGTACAGAGTGAAACTCGAAGGGTGACTTGGATCAGTAACAGAGTGACTAAGGTAATAGTGATAGGAATTGCCAGGGCTATTTCTGCTTTTATAGGATATATGGATCACACTGGCTAAGTATCCCTTTTTATTAGCATTATTCATTTCTTTTCTTGCAACAAACATTAGAAATTTGAAAAGTCCTGACATTTTTTGCCTGTAATAGCAGAGAACCGGGTTATATTCATCTTCTTCCTCACGCGAGCGTGTCCAAAGCCTTGATTTTGATAGGTAATAAGTTGGATATACGTATTGCCTTTTTACCGCCGACAACAGTGGCCTCTAGACGAGGTTAAATGGTTTGAACACCAGGCATCTGAAGAAAATGTAACGCTTGACAAGCCAGGAAATGATATCATTTTTGTTACAAGAAGAATGACACAGCAGTCTGGTGACTAGAGCAGTAAATTGTCACACCGGCTGATTGTCACACCGGTTAACGAAGCATTTTGACTAAAACTTTACTTCATCTCTCACAAGTAAAACTAGAAACAGAAATCAAGTTAACTTTCCACATAACTCTTCCTCACCCGTCCATTTCTTCTCCTTTCTTCCCTGAGCGAACCACCAAGCCCGCCGTTGATCGCCGCCACTCCCTCACCCACTGTCGTCGTCATCTCCCCTGACCGGCGACGTGCAAACTACCGGTTATCGCTTCCGCCAGTCTCTCACCACCCATCGTCCCGCTTCGTCACCACCGATTGCTGCCGCCACTCGTTACACGTCGACACTGCGGCTTCGTCACCACTACTATTACTGCGGCGACACCCTCATCTAATGGTTCTGGCGAACGCTTGGAGCCTTCTTGGCTCAGATTTGGAATTATATCTATAGTGATTCATCTCCATTTCTCTCTGCGATGGAGTGGTGAGTGGTGTGGGGCGGTGGCATTCTGATGGTTGGGCGGATCGTTTGGCAGGTCGGTAGTTGTTGTGCATGTGATGGCGCTGACAGTATGGCACCCGATGGTGGCGGATTTGGATATGGTGGCTGTGGATTGTATTGCATTATGGTGGCGGTGGTGGTCGTGACTGTGGCACTGGTGTTGGTTCATGAAAAGATGTAAGAGGAGAGAGCCGATGCAATTTAGTGGGTCTAATGGATTAATGGGTATAACCAACCCATTTGAAAGGATGACCCATTTAACTCATAACTAAATGGATTGAAATGGGTTAGTTATCCATTTATACCCTACCCATTCAACCCACACCCGAACCCAACCCACCCACCTATTTTGCCACCTCTTATGGACGCTCGAGCTATATCCGTTGCATCATCTAGGGCATCAGCGTTGTGGGTGTACTAATAGATATTAGGAATATAACAATACTCAAGGAGCTACGTCTTGAATCAAACAACTTGCACAGGTACGAAAATGAGTCGCTTGTCATTTAAATTCCTTAACCTACGATTATATCTCGTTATTTATCAAGTTGATCAATAAAATAACTTGACATGTATGAAAATCAGTCGCTTGAAAAAAACCACTTTCAATATGTTTCTCAAGTTGTCTAACTCGTTGACTTAACAGATTGTGTAGTATGTACATTGGAGTGACGTGTTTTCTCTCTTTGTTATGGGCCACTCCAATTTTGCAAATTACGGAAATCTATATGATTAGATTAGGATGTTGAAGGAAAATTTTGTGAAATTTGTCCTAGTGTGGATCAAACTGAAAGAGGGTGAAATAGGATGTTATGGATCCATTCCTACTGCGAAAATTACACAAACAATTTTATCGGGATTCGTTGCTTTCTTGCGACGCATGTTTGCTCTTTTAAGGACGCTTATCGCTGATAAGTTATTGTTTGCAAATTGTTGATGGCATATCCATGCCTTCGTTAAAATGTGAAAAAGACTTTCTTCATCACTACAAGTTCTTGTTTGCAAATTGGAAAAAAAATAAAAAAGTAAAAAGGAGCAACTTGTGCTTATTCGTATCTATGGACTGCACGTACAATAATGAACATGCCCATAAATGTCATTATAATATAAGAGACTAGTTCAATAACTTGGGTAAGGCTGGGTCGGTTATGTTTAATGGTTTCTGTATCCATATGTTTGGGTATCAGTATATTTTGATAGAGATAAGGTTGGGTATTTATTTTTACGTTATACGTTGATGATTTTGAATTACGCTTCATTTGTATTTGCGTGAAGCGAACCATCTAATTCAAATATATGCCATATTCATGCATTCCACATATATGAAAAGTCATCAAAATTAAAGAAATTCAACAAAGTATAATACTGAAATTCCTCCAAAATAAGTGTATACTAGACTGATTTCATGTTTATTATCTTTGTGAATTACCAAACGAAAGTTAAAGATAATATTGAAAAAATTACTGTAAGTTTTTTTGGTAATTATCATATTACTATCTGATTGAGTAAAGATACATCAAATGAATAAAAATTTTGTTCATATCACGTTTGTTGTACTTACAACAATACAAAACAAAAATTATATTTTGTTTCTTATGAACTTGTCATTAATTTTGTATTAAGGTTTGTGCTATTGGGTGCACAAGACATGAAATAAAAATTTTAAGCTTAAATCACACTGTAAATAATTTTGTACTTGCAAAAATTTCGTTTCGATCAATACTCGGAACGATGAATAACATTAATGTTGAAGTGTAGTTGAAATTAAGATTTAAAAGTCTAAATTGAAATATATATATATATTTTGTCTCAGACTTTCAGATTTTTCCAAAGACTGGAAATGGGTCAACTGATACGGGGAACCTTGTAACTTTGCAGTGTAATTTAAAATATCAAGCTAGCGCGATTTCGCGCGAAACTTTTATGAGAACCCTAGGATGTTGGGAAGTTCCATTTCTCAGGAATTTGCGCCATTCCGAAGTCGTTAGCTATTTTTTTGGCCGAACGGGCTTTTAAGCGCTCGATCTGGACACCGGTTCGGGATTTTTGGGCAAAAAATCCTGAAAAATACTTTTTAGATCAAGAATGAATTCAGGAAGCTTAAAATACCATTCCAAAGCACTTTTGAGATTTTCCGATGCCAGGGGGCATTTTGGTAATTTGCCACCCCGAGAGGGGTATTTTGGTAATTCTACAATGTTAAGTTTTTCAAACGACTTTTTAGTCCAGAAATGTAAGTAAAACACCTGAAATGTTGTTTTGAAGCTGATTTGGGGGCGTTAGGGTGATAATGAACCCCCGGGGGCGTTAGGAAGATTTGTCGGAAGCTATGAATTGGGCGATAAAGTGTGCGCGAATAGGCCTTTCATAGGAAAATCAAAAAAATTATTTGTCTCGAATTCCACCAAAATTCATAAAAATGGGCTACTTAGCGTGCCTAAGGTATATTGAGCAAAAAAAAAACTGACAAAAAAATATACAAGATTTTTCGGAAGCTATGAATTGGGCGATAAAGTGTGCGCCTTTCATAGGAAAACCAAAAAAATTATTTGTCTCAAATTTTGCTAAAATTCATAAAAATGGGCTAACTAGCGTGCCTACGGTGCAATGAGCAAAAAATGAAGTAATAAAATGTGTAAGATTTTTTGGAAGTTACCGAAATGCCCCCGATTAGCGGCAAATCTTCCTAACGCCCCCGGGGGTTCATTATCACCCTAACGCCCCCAAATCAGCTTCAAAACAACCTTTCAGGTGTTTTACTTACATTTCTGGACTAAAAAGTCGTTTGAAAAACTTAACATTATAGAATTACCAAAATACCCCTCTTGGGGTGTCAAATTACCAAAATGCCCCATGGCATCGGAAAATCTCAAAAGTGCTTTGGAATGCTATTTTAAGTTTCCTGAATTCATTCTTGATCTAAAAAGTATTTTTTGGGATTTTTCGCCCAAAAATCCCGAACCGGTGTCCGGATCGAGCGCTTAAAAGCCCGTTAGAACAAAAAAATAGCTAACGACTTCGGAATGGCGCAAATTCCTGGGAAATGGAACTTCCCAACATCCTAGGGTTCTCATAAAAGTTTCGCGTGAAATCGCGCTAGCTTGATATTTTAAATTATACTGTAAAGTTACAAGGTTCCCTGTATCAGTTAACCCCTTTCCAGTCTTTGGAAAAATCTGAACTTTTTTCCAGATATATATCTTTTAAAATAACTAGGGTTTTTTTTTTTTTCACTTTGGCAAAATTCAGCTCTAGCTATTTATTATAAATTCGTGAGTTATTTTTTATAAATTCATGAAAATTCCAAAATTTGACGCCATGTCAGGGGGGAACCGCAACACTTTGTTGTGGTTTGGCCACGTGGCAGGCAGGGGGAAGGGAAGGACAACCGCAACCGCAACAAAGTGTTGCGGTTGGGGGGTGGGGGCCACGAAAAGTAATAGAAAAGAAAAAAAAGCGAATGATACCAACCGCAACACTTTGTTGCGGTTGGGGGGTGGGGGCCACGAAGAAAAGAAAAAAAAATGGAATGAAAACCAACTGTAACACTTTGTTGCGGTTGGCGGGGGTGGGGGTAGGAAAAAGAAAACCAATCGCAACAAAGTGTTGCGGTTGGGTGGATATTATTCACTAGGGAATGTGGATCGGCCCATATATATATATATATATATATATATATATATATATATATATATATATATATATATATATATATAAAACATGCAATGAGTAATTAGTTGTTTCGCATCAAATAAGAATGTTGCTTTATTTTATTGTATTGTAAAGACTAACTTCGATTTGTGCATAAAAGATAGCTAGCTTGAGAGGTAAAAATTTCAAGATAATATGCAAAACTATAGTTTTTCTGTTCACTTAGTTACTAATGGTTAAATAAATAACTTACCAACACTTTATCCATTTAAGTGTCCATATAAGTCTGAAACATCTTTTCAATTTTGGACTTTTTGGCGTACATCATTGATCAGAAATAGTACTCCCTCCGTCCCTTTTTAAGTGATCCATTTTATTTTGCACGTAGATTAAGAATTTAGATTATATATTGTGTCTCTTTCCCATTTTACCCTTTAGAGAGGGGGGGGAAGAGAGTGGGCCATGAGAGAGAAAATTGGTTGGTAGAGTGTTAAATGTGGTGAGAGAAATATAATAAAAAAGTGTAAAGTGGTGGGCCATGAGAGAGAAAATGAGTTAGTAGAAAATTAAATGTAGTGAAAGAAATAGAATAAAAAATGATAAAAAGAATAAATATGTAAATATACTTTTAGAATATTTCCTAATTTGGAAGTGATCACTTTTTGTGGGCCCAAAAAAGAAATATGATCACTTTTTTAAGGGACGGAGGGAGTATTTTATAGACATTTTTGATATGAGACTCATCACACTAAATAAAATTAGAGATCAAACAATCCTCTACATTAAAAATGAAAAATTATAAAAGAAAGTAAAAAAACGGAACAAAAGTTAGTTAGTAAATTATTGTGTAGAGTTGAATAACCTACTAAAAAGCATGTCGTGAAAATAAACCTTGGAAATAAATTAAGGCATGTGAAGCTATTTTACTTTCTTTCACACACTCATTCTTTTAAAATATAAAATTAATCATAAAAAGAGATAATATCTCCTTATAGTGAAAATATCTATTTTTAACTGCTTAACACCGTAAAAATATAAACAAGCCTATGCGGTAGTCAAGTCCTCACCAAAGTTTGTGGCTTATAATGCAAGTCTACCACGAGTCAAGTCTACGCAAGTCAAGTCTTCATTAAAGTGCGTGCCATATACTGCATGTCTACCACGAGTCAAGTTTACGCAAGTCAAGCCTTCACTAAAGTTTGTGGGTGAGTTGCCTAACTTTTTTTTGATAATAAGTTGTTGCCTAACTTCTTTTTTTGGTTACAGTTGTTGCCTAACTTTGAAAACCTCTTTCTTGATAACAGACTCACCGGCACCATCCCACCATCATTATGGAATTTCTGAAAGCTTAAGAGAGTACTCCGAAGACCTTAAAGAATGCATGCAATCAATGGCGTAGCAAATTTTTTTATATAAGTAGATACCAAAATTTTAAAGGTATCTTAATAAAAGATATTCGGTTCAAAACTAATAAAGATGAAGAGAACGTTCTTTTAAGAAATAAATTTTTTTTATTTTTTATACTTACACTTTACTTTGAACATTAAAACTAATAAGAAATAGACGTATTACGTTACATCTATAGTATCAAAAGTGAGGATAAATTGAAGCGCTAGAATTTCTTGATTATTATGTGATAAGAATAATTTTGTATTTATTGATAAAAACAATAGTTTCAAAAATTCTTAAAATCTATAAAATTTTAGAGGGACATCAAAGTAACAAAACCATTAATATAAGATTCATGCGCAAAAACTTACTTCGTTCCTGAGACTCATAATATAAAATTTACTTCATGTCAGTGAAGGGAGTGGCACGAACAGTGCTGACCACCGTGCCACTCCCTTCTCTCCGCCACCGATGCAACGAGTACTCCTAGGCGCCAAAACAGAGAGAGAATTGGAAATCATGAACTTCTCGGTCTTGAAGTGGCCAGAGGTACAAGACTTCCACGAGTATATGCAGCAGTCAAATCCTCACCAAAGTTTGTGGCTTATAATGCAAGTCTACCACGAGTCAAGTATATGCAAGTCAAGTCTTCATTAAAGTTTGTGCCTTTTAATGCAAGCCTACCATGAGTCAAGTCTATGCAGGTCAAGTCTTGACTAAAGTTTGTGCCCCATAATGCAAGTCTACCATGAGTCGACTCTATGCAAGTCAAGTCTTCACCAGAGTTTGTGGATCAGTTGTCTAACCTGGAAAACCTCTTTCCTGCAAATAACTGATTCACCGGCACCATCCCACTATCATCGTGGAATATCTCAAAGCTTAAGAGACTGACTTTGGAAACTAAAAATTTGTCGTAGCACTCACAACCCGCAACTTGATCCTGGTGCCTCTATACCCTTCACCCATTGGCGTTATATTTAGTTTAGAAACTAAAAATTCCACCCAAAATTCAAATTTTCCTATAGCAACTACTTTTTGACCGTCTTCTTCTTAAAAATATACTCTATCATCGCAACATCATCTCTGATAACTTCTGCACCTTTTGTCATATATGAATATAGAAACAGTGGAACACCACTTTCACTCTTGTCCCTCCCTCCACTGTCTTTGGACTAATATATATATATATATACGGGGACTGTAATCTGAGCAGTTTCGGCAGATATGATGAGAGAGAGAGAACAAAAAAAAAGTCATAAAAAAACTGATCAAAACGACGTGGTTTTAGTCGCTAGCCTTAGGCAACTTGCCTAAAGACAGCAACATAGTCGCCTTTCCCATAGATATATATATATATATATATATATATATATATATATATATATATATTTCTGATATGACTCATCACACTAAATAAAATTAAAGATCAAACAGTCCTCTATATTAAAAATAAAAAATTATAAAAGAAAGTAAAAAAAAGGAACAAAAATTAGTTAGTAAATTATTGTGTAGAGTTGAATAACCTACTAAAAAGCATGTCGTGAAAATAGACCCTTGGAACATAAATTAAGGCATGTGATGTTATTTTAAATATCTATCCTTTTAAAATATAAATTCATCATATAAAGAGATAATATCTCCTTTTAAAATATATAATTCATCATAAAAAGTGATAATATCTCCTTATAGTGAAAATGCCTATTTTTAACTGCTTAATATCTTAGAAATATAAACAAGCTTTTATATGTATCAGACCTTAAAGAATGCATGCAGAAAGGGGGGTAACAGGGAGAGAATTGGAAATCGTGAACTTCTCTGTCTTGAAGTGGCCAGAGGTACAAGACTTTCACGAGTCTATGCAGCAGTCAAGTCCTCACCAAAGTTGAGGCTTACAATGCAAGTCCACCATGAGCCAAGTCTATGCGGTAGTCAAGTCTTAACCAAAGATATTTGTGCCCTATAATGCAAGTCTATGTGAGTCAAGTCTTAACCAAAGTTTGTGCCTCATAATGCAGGTCTACCATAAGTCGAGTCAATGCAAGTCTTTTTTTTTTAGTTGATCGGAAATTTCATTACTAAGACAATAATTTATAAATTAAAAAAGACAAACCACTATTTGACCCTGAAAAGAGTACAACAAGTACAGCTAAGAAAGCATGACCAGCACGACTTTGGAGGAAAGCATAAAACATAAGTATTACCATTGATAGATTTTGAAAGTCCATATCGAATAGTAACAAGGTGGAGAAGATGCAATGAGATATCAGTTCCAGGGACTGCATAAAATGATTGTTTATATTACTGTCGCGGTTATCATCAGATCCAACCGAGATGGAGAGGGATCCCTGAATCCACTCTAAGGAAGAGAACATTATCATG
This sequence comes from Escallonia rubra, assembly GCA_033065855.1. NCBI lineage: Eukaryota > Viridiplantae > Streptophyta > Magnoliopsida > Escalloniales > Escalloniaceae > Escallonia > Escallonia rubra. The sequence goes on along the minus strand of JAVXUO010001313.1, from coordinate 117,011 downwards.
CTCTGCAAGTTTGTGGATGAGTTGCCTATCCTGTAAAACCTCTTTCTTGCAAATAACAGCTTTACCGGCACCATCCCACCATCGTTATGGAATATCTCAAAGCTTAATAGACTGATTTAATGTATAGTTTTCTCCGAGGAAGGATTCTAGACGAGGTTGACAATCTCATCGATCTATGGGTGTATCTCGTATACATAAGATATTTTCTTGGCTCGTTTCTAGCTTTTTGGATGAAGTAGTCATATATATACATTGCTTAATGTAATGGTAACTTTTTTTTTAATCATTAAAGAGAGTATAATGTTAGATGAATTTTCCATTAAAGAAATTGCTTATTGTGACAAACTTCCTCGCCATTGGAATGTATAGCTTAGACGATGAAGTTGAGTTGTCAAGAGAAAATATGACAAATCCCAAGAGATGGTGGAGTGGCAAAGGCTTTGAGGTATGGCCACGAGGTCTCAAGTACATATCTCCATACAAATTGCAGTTCTGACAATTTAAAAAAAAAAGGGGGGAGAGAGAAAATATGACACAAGACAAGATTCGCCGACGGAGTGAAGAAACGTACTCATTGTCGACGAACATGAACTACTCTTGACGAATTTTTTACTACTCCAGTTCGTCGTTAAAGGCATTACATCTATTGATGGAATGAAAGTTTATTGACACAAGTCAGATTTAACGAAACCTTTCTTGATGCGCGTTGTTGCTCATCGGCGTATCTTTTTCTCGACGAACCGAAAGCTTTTCTTGATATTTATTGTTTGTCTTTGAATGCCATTTTTCTCGTAACTAATTATTCATTCTAAAACAAGGATTATATTATCACTTTCATTTTCAAGCAGATGTTACATTATCGTTAGAGGCAATTAGAAGTGTCGCACATAAGCGTCATAGGTAAGAGGCAAGTGCATATAAGAAGTGTGGGCAAATTCTCGACGGGCAAAAAAGGCGTTGTGGGAAGGGTCAAGAAATCTCTTGGCAACATTTCTGCTCTCATTGGTGACACTTTTAGCGTCTCCAAAACCCTTTTCTTCATCGACAACCAAAATATTAGAACTCCGAAATAATGCCTCTAGGCTTGATGTAAACTTATAAATCACCATGAAGTGCATGTACCAGACATGAACTCCCGGAAGGAGTAGACGACAAGATTTTGGCAAAGAAATATGATTTTGCATACAAGATGTACAAGAGGCACTATGTATCCCGTTAGACATGAAGTCCTGGACAGCAATTCTATTGACGAAGATGTGAATTGGTAACTGTGGTGGTGGATAGTAATCCATTTGACGGTACCGTACCAAGTCAATAGGGAACAGCTCCACAACTATTTAAGAATTGATGCATTTGGCTACAGTTTCGAGCACAAAATCCCCCAAGAGATAGATCGGCAATAATAATCCTCGCGGCCTAATAGGTGAAAAATATAAATTTATAAAGAAGAAAAGAGATGAGCATTTTGCTGCTCCAAACAACATTCCCTGCTGCCTACCATGATATTGGCTTTGACCTAGTGCACCCGAGTCGCCCATGGAAAGGATGAGTATGAGAATAGTTGTGACATATTCTTTATGTATGACTAGTACGATAGAAAACTTAAAAAGTTTGAAGGCCTGGGTGTTTCCCAAATTGTAAGTCAGAAATCAATGTGAACATAGCTGTTAATGTGAATGTAGGGACTTGTATGTGTGTGAAGAATTAATTGAGGGGAGACCGTTCTTGTGTTGATGGTCAAGGTTTATGCATTCATTACAAAGCCATGGCAACACCCAACTACACTCCGGTTTCTGAGAAATGTTTCAAGGAAGCTCGTATCACAAGCAAAAATAAGGTCCGATGCTGCAAGGACTTCTATGTGTATCAGCCCAAGTAGTCTCTCCTTTGCATGACCATAAGATAATTAAATAAAGCTACAACCGCTTTAGAAGTCACAGCTTCTCTCATGGATCAGTAAACTTCAAAAGTTGAGCTGGCAATAGCGACAAAAACTAATGTAAAAGATCATGCAGTAAGTAAAAGGATTAAGAAATAAGAACTAATGTAAAAGATCAGGATTTGTATGCACAGTGCAAAGCACATGCTTTGAGTGGGATTATGCCACAATTAATTGTGAAAGCCTGTTTAAGTTCCATACTCAATTGTTGAACCGAAAGTCAAAAACTTTCTTCCTCTCTATATGGGGAAATGGTTGTTCAGATAAGACAAATTTCTTTTTTGCTTTGATTACACTGTTAATATGAAACTACCAAAATTCAGAAAATGTTGTAAACAACTGAAACTTTAATGCATCGGCATGCGTGTAAACTTCTTTAGCACCTTGATCGCTATTTATAGATGGTGTCGTTCCAAAGCTGTCAATAAAAGTTCGATCATCTGATTAGCAGAGTTGAGACTTCTGGTGTAAAAAGAAAGTTCTTAGGCTATATCTTTCTTTTCCAACAGTATAAATAAACAGAGTGGACTTCTCCCCCATTGAAAATCTTAGGAGATTATCTAATGCTTGGGGCCATAAAAATTTGTCCCCGCTTGCGGATAGCAAGTCTAACTATCACCATCCTCTCATCTCTCCGTACGCATGTAACCTGAAAGGGTAAAGGGTAAAAGTTCGATCATCTGATTAGCAAATCATTAGAATCATTCCACAATCGAGCCAATAATTAACGACTTGGACAAATTTTCCACACAGGAGTCCACGGAGTGGAAGAGGTGTCAAGTTATACTCGCATCTACATTGCAAATTTCCACAATTACGGCCAAAGGTATCAGACCTTCGCAAGTTTATGCCGTAATCAATGTCTACAATGAGTCGTAGTCCTGGGCCTTTGTGAAGAAAGGATATGAAGAAGACCCCGCCAAATAAATTTCATTTAAAGATAACTGAACTTTGAATGTTTTGGTAGGCAAGCCATTTCACTGCCTTGAGGTGAGATTTTCTTGCTTTCCATTTGATGTGGGAGTAGTAGTATTTTTCGCTCTAATCATGAGTGTCTCGGCGGTAAGTGCGGTGACCAACATCACTAGCGATGAACATGCACTTCTTTCCTTAAAAGCCCCTATGACCAACTGGTCCGCCTCTGTCACACATGTTTGTAACTGGACTGGAGTCATTTGCAATCGTCATGGAAGAGTTGCCGCCTTGGACCTATCAAACATGGGGCTACTAGGCACCATTCCCCCAAGCATGGGAAATCTCTCGTTCCTCGTTTCTCTTGACCTCAGCAACAACAACTTCTCTGGCAATATCCCAAAGGAAATGGCTCATTTGCGCCGAATCAAAGAAATCAACTTGAGTTTCAACGACTTCAGCGGAGGGCTTCCCACGTGGGTAGATGAGTTGCCTAACCTTGAAAACCTCTTTCTTGCAAATAACAGATTTACAGGCACTATCCCACTATCGTTATGGAGTATCTCAAAGCTTAAGAGTCTCAGTTTGAGTGATAACTCTCTACAAGGAAGGATTCCAGAAGAGATTGGCAATCTCCTCAATCTAGAATGGCTTTCCCTATCTCGCAATGAGTTAAATGGCCAGATTCCATCGAGTCTTGGCAAATGTTCAAAACTTCAGGTGTTGTCATTGTCATTCAACCAATTCACTGGACTGATACCAAGGGAGATTGGGGATCTAAACTTGCTTAAAGAGTTGTATCTTGGTCATAACTACTTGACTGGTATGATGTATGTTTATCGTAATCTCTTTTGGCCTAAATGTAGTTTTAACTTCGACCGGAATTCTCAACAATTCAATTCTTGACATACAGATTGAGTATTTAAATCCTAAAATTTATGCAGGGTGGAAAGTAACCTCAAACCCATAACTATTAGGCTTGTACTTTTTGATGTTAGGAGTTGTACTTTTTGATAACATGATCTCTTTTGCTCTCAATGGATATGGGGTTATGGTGCCAAAGTTGAAACTTCTGTGCTTGAAAGGTCAGAGTTCACGATGTCAAAGGGGCTTACGTACTGTTTTTACCATTTTGGTTACCAAATCTAGAACTGGAAGCTATATTCGGTATAACTTACGGCTGTTATAATCACATTTTTAAGCCTGACTATATTTTTGACCTTTTCTACAGGCACTATCCCGCCTTCTCTATGTAACTTATCAAAGCTTGAGAACTTAAAGTTGGATAAAAATCATCTACGAGGAAACATTCTACAGGACATTGGTAATCTTCAAAAGATGAAGCTATTTAGCGTAGCCAACAACCAGTTAACCGGCGTCATTCCATCAACATTATTCAACATCCCAGAGCTCCAAGTGATTATTCTTTTTCAAAACAATCTCTATGGCCAAATTCCATCAAGTATATCTGGATGTTCCAAGCTTCAACTTCTAGTATTATCTGAAAACAAATTTACTGGACCTATACCAAGAGAGATTGGAAATTTAACTATGCTTACGAGCCTAAACCTTTATGGAAACCACTTCACAGGTATGTATATGCTATCAAATTTTGTTTTTCAAGATCATACACGTCTAACACTTTAAATCATTGTCAAAGATACAAGAAAAATAGTACATTTTCATTGTTGCTGCTAAATTCATAGAATGTGCTCTTAGATAAAAGCTTTATGATATGTCTGTATCTCGACCATTATATGTAGAGTACTAGAATTAGTTCGTGAACTTGTTGCTATGGAACAATAACCTACGGCTGCAAATTGCTGAATAACAACTAGTGGCTCTTTCGGTAATTGTACACAAAATCTACCTCTAGTTAAAAAGCATATTTAGCAACAAATCCACCAAAAGAAGAATGCAGTATAGTATACTTGTTAGGCCTACCGTGCCAATTTTCTTTGAGGTAACTAGTTATCAAGTCCTCTATATTTTAATGTTATTTAGCAAGCCTTTTTTAAGTTTTACCAATTTAAGAGGTACTTCTATCAGTATATTGTTCATTTAACCGTCAAAAGAGCCTTGTGCTTTACATGTGATGAAATAAAGGGGCATAAGTGGAAGCATACTAAAGAAATTTAGCCAAAATTTTCCCCTCTTTGAATTGTCTTTGTTCTTCTTCTCCTCCCTAATTACTAGTCCATCAGAATGAAGCAGATGTTAAACACCAACATTACTAATTTTAAGGGCAAATTACACAAAATAGTCCTCAGGTTTATCTTAATTACACTCAGCACCTACTAACTTTGATAACTACACTCCGCTCCCTGAGGTTTGTCACCGCGTTACATGGCACCCACTTCCGTTAGGAAAAAGTCAAAAAAAGTTAGGGCACCATATATTTAATATAATATACCCAAAATACCCTTGGGCAAATTATACATAGAACTCCTGAGGTTTACCATAATTACACTCAACGCTGATTAACTATTTTTATTATATTGAACTACACTTTTTTCTTCCTAACAGGCCAATACCTAGCCACTGCCTTTTCTCTCTTTCTTCTCTCCTTTCATCATCGTCCCCACGCCATCAATCACCTACCTACTACTACATCTATCAACCACGTTCCACCATTGGGTCAAGTCGCTGCACACCACTGATCCCCCACCCATCACTAACACATCTATCCACCAAGTACTACCGTTGGGTCAAGTTACCACTACACCACCAATCCCCCCACTCACCATATATCTACCCAGACCCGAATCCACGACCACCAACGTTGGGTCAAGCTACCGTTCGTACTACCATCTCATTGCTACCACCGCCATCGTTGACCAAGATTACTCCGGTGACAAAAACCCCACATGTCTATTCATGCCCGTTTAGATATAAGTTTTTGGTGATCGCTTTGGTTATGGTGAAGGTCGGCAATAATCAGTTTGTTTTAGGTAGTGGTAGAGGGGTAGTGGTGTCGATCGATAGTGTGAGTTCGTTTTTTATGGTGATGGAAGGGCAGTGGTGGGTGTGGGGTGATCTGGCCAGTTTAGAGGCGAGGAACTGATGGTAAACCTCAAGGGTTCTAGGTGTAATTTGTCCTTTATGATGGATATTATCGTCTTGTCATAGATTTTGTTAACTTTATCAATTGAAAAAGAAATAAGTGTAGTTCAGTATAATTATTAAAGTTAGTAAGAATTGAGTGTAATTAAGGTAAACCTCATGTGTATTTTGTGTAATTTTCCCTAATTTTAATAAACCACTAATTGTTGTCGTGCTCCTGTTACTAACCAAACCCCTAAACATGACCATAACCACAATCAACAAACCCCATTACCATCCATAGACACCATCAACCAAACCTACCTCATCAAACCTGTAAATTAACACCATTAATTGAAGCCTAACCCATTGACACCCAAAAATACCATCAACCAAATCCATCCCATAATAACCTGTAACACCTCATCGACCAAATCTGCCCCATCATTAGACCCTTATACACCACATTAAACATCGTCAACCAAACCCACCCACCCATCACCTTACCACCCCTTACCCCCACCCCCCAACCCCAAAGAAAAAAAAAACCATAATTTGAAACGACCCTATCATGATCTATGCACACCTCATCAATCACCACCTAAGCAACCTCGAACAATCCCAACCAATCACCACCCACAAAACCAACCACATTACCACGTTCGCAACCACCAACCACCGTCATTAGTAGTAACCACCCACCATCAACCCTACGAATCCACGTTCATCATCAGACCCCAATTAACAAAACCTAGTATAGCCACCAACCCAACAACCCCACCACCACCACCACCAGAAGTATTGCAACATCTTATGTTCCCACACCTCAATAATTTCTCACTGCACTTATGTTTTTAGATTTCTTATCTCATAGTCATTACCTTTCCGACACCTAGGCTCCCAAACTTTGGTAGTGGCATAACTGCAGATTTTTCTACTGGACCTCATGCTCCGGTTATAAGTCTTGAATCATCTAAGGAAGAATCGATTACTCCTCTCGGATGCAATCTGGTTCAGCATTGGGATGGCTTAGATGGTGGTGGATTATAGATGGTTGTTAAAGGGATAGTGGTGGTCTGACGATGATGAGATAGTTATGGTGTTGTTGATAGGTATGGTCGCTGGTGATGACATGGGATTCGGTGGTGCAAGTTTGGTTAAACATTTGTGAAAGAGTTAACTCGGTTCAATGAGTTAACTCGCATATTTTTTTAAAGGATATGCGGTTTCCTTGATCATCTAATAGATTTTTTTTCTTTTTCTGGTGTTGCTTTAATTGTACACCTGCTTTCTATTGTCTGTATTTTAAACTCAAAAAATTTGAGAATGTACTTGTTGCATTAATTTGTGTTGCAGCTAAAAACTGGATCGGGAACCACACCAGAGAATAGACCTGTAAAAGAGAACACGGAGTGACTCTCGGGTGGGATTCCGGCGGAGGAACTCTCTGATGCTTAAGTTAGAGATGGCTAACAATATAGAACTCTAAAAATCAGTAAGGACGCAACATGTATATGTGTGAAGTTTTTCACATACTTGGGGGGTGGACCCCTTTATATAGTTATAGGAAGATGAGCCCTACTAGGACTGAGCTGTGGACTTATCCAATCAGGATTGCATTAGGATCCTAAATGATGACGTGTCTATCTCTGATGAGAGAGTTAGAATCCTTTTAAGATTCTATTTAGTTATCAACATAACAAGTGCCAAATCAGTAATGACTCAGTAGATGACTGTGTCATATTGCCATGTGTCATCCACAGACTGGAGGCGTATTTTTAGCTTCTGCTTCGATCTATTTTGTGAAGTAGTCAATCGCCACTATCACGAATCGCCGTTGGCCAGATGCCAATGCAAACGGTCCCAGTAGATCCATTCCCTATACAGAAAAATGAATTGGAGAGATGACTGAACTCAGAGGGGCGACTGGTGTGTGTGATACTGGGGTAAATTTCTGGCACTTGTCGCACCTTTGTGTAAATTTGATCGCGTCCTTTTGCATCCCCGGCCAATAATGTCCTTGCCTTAAGATTTTCAGAGCTAGAGTCCTTCCTTCTAGATGTTGTCCACATATCCCTTCATGTACTTCTTGTAGCCCGTATAAGGATTCTAATGGGCGCAAACATCTGAGATAAGGAAGGCTGAAAGATTTTTTAATACAAAACCCCTTCCACCAAGGCATATCTAGCAGCTTTGACACGAAGATTTTGTGCTTCATGTCTTCCACTGGGTAACTCTCTCGAAGATAGATATTTGATGATTGAGTTCATCCAACACGGTTCTTGATCTACCACTCCAATGTCAGCTTGAGAACTGAAACTATGCTCCTTGAGGAACTCAAGATAGATTGAGCGCCGGACTTCTGTGACCTCGACGGATGCGAGTCTTGACAATGCACCTGCCTGTGTATTTTGATCCCGGGAAATTTGACGAATGGTGAAGTTCTTGAACTTTGATGCCAACGTCTTGACTAGCTGGAGATACCGAACAATCCTTTCTTCTCTGGCTTCATATTCTCCTAAAACATGGTTGATAACCAATTGGGAATCACTATGAACTGATAGTGAATCCACATTCAAAGCGTGTGATATTCTTATTCCCGCGAGAAAGGCCTCATATTCTGTTTCATTGTTTGAGTCGTGGAACCCAAATCAGAGTGCATACTCAATAACAAAACTTTCTGGGCTGATGAGGATGATTCCTGTGCCACTGCTACCAACGGCTGAGGAGCCGTCCACATAAAGGTTCCAAGGATCTTGGACTTCAGAAATCACCAAATGAGGGGGGTCTTCAAGTAAGGTACTTTTAATAATAAAATCTGCTAAGGCCTGAGCCTTGATCGCAGTGCACGGCTTGTACTGGATATCAAACTCCCCTAATTCCACTGACCAATTCACCAGTCTTCCTAATGCCTCAGGGCTCAGTAAGACTTTTGTAAGTGCTTGATCTGTTAAAACCACAATGGTATGAGACTGAAAATATGGTCAGAGACGTCTTGCAGATGTGACGAGGGCTAGCGCTATCTTGTCAATTTTTGGATATCTTGCCTCTACATCTTGTAAGACCTTGCGGACATAGTACATCGGCCTTTGAACCCCGTTCTCCTCTCTGACTAGAACGGCGCGGACCGCAACTTCACTGACAATCTTCTGTCCAAGAAAAATCCTTTGCTTTTCTGATGGCTTTGAAGACTGGTAAACATCATTCGGCTGAACGAGCCATGAACCTTCCCAAGGCAGCAACCCGACCTGTCAATTCTTGTACTTGTTTAACTGTTTTTGGGGATGTCATTGCTTGGATGGCCTTTATCTTCTCTGGGTTTGCTTCGATGCCATGGTGAGAGACCATGAAGACTAAAAACTTCCCCGATGCAACCCCAAAAGGGCACTTGAGTGGGTTCAGCTTCATCTTATACTTCTTGAGTATGTCGAAACTTTCTTTCAAGTCTTTGACATGGAATTCAACCTTGATACTCTTGAAGAGCATATCGTCAATGTACAGTTCCATGTTTTTCCCAATCAAGTCTCGAAAGATCACGTTGACCAGGTGTTGATAAGTTGCCCCGGTGTTCTTAAGTCCGAAGGGCATTGCCTTGTAACAGTATAGTACTCGCTCAGTGGTGAACAAATTCTTAGAAACATAGTTATCATGCATCATGATCTGATTATAACCAGGATACGCATCCATAAAACTAAGGAGTTCGTGGCCTGAAGTAGCATCAATGAGAAGATCGATCCTCTGGAGGGTGTAGCTATCCTTCGGGAATGCTTTGTTGAAATCTATATAATCAATACAAATTCACCATCGACCGCCTGGTTTTGGAACCATTACAACATTGGCGATCCAATTGGGATAGTAGCTCTCTTCAATAAAGTTGGCGGTTAAGAGTTTGTCTACCTCTTTTTCAATCTTTTCCTGTCTTTCCGGTGCAAAAGCAAGTTCTCTTCTTCTGCTTGATAGGTTTTTTAGATGGATCGACATTAAGCTTGTGTGTGATGACCTTAGGATCAATCCCAGGCATGTCTGTGGCTGTCCATGCGAAGATGTCTGCATAGCTTCGTAATAGGTTCACAAGCTCGAGCTTAGTGTCTTCCTTAAGATTTGAACCTATTCGAATTGTCTTCTCCTTCTCTCCGGAATATACTTCAATGCCAACGAGATCTTCCACTGTTTCACCCTTTTGCATCTTTGTATCTTCCCGAAGGTCTTCAATGATGAGTGCTTCCTTGTTCTTTGATCGACATAAAGTTACATAGCACTGACGAGCCACAGTTTGATCTCTTTTGGCTTCTCCAATCCACTGTTCTATTGGGAACTTTATCTTGAGGTGGTAGGTCGATACCACGGCTTGCAACTGATTAAGTGCAGGTCGTCTAAGTATGGCATTGTATGCAGAGGGGACCTTTACCACCAAAAAATCAAGCATCAGGTTTGCTTGCATCGGGGGTGTGCCTATCACAACTGGGAGTGCGATAACACCTTCGACTGTGACCAGATGCTTGGAGAATCCAAATAAAGGTGTGTCCATCTTTTGAAGGCAAACTGTAGGGATGTTAATCTTTCTGAATGCATCATAGAACAAGACTTTTACAGAGCTCTCATTATCTACCAGAACACGCTTCACATCAAAATTTCTGGCCTTGATAGTGATGACTAATGGATCGTCATGAGGAGTCTTCACATCTTTTAGACCATCATCGGAAAAAGAGATAGTAGGTAAAGGCACAGTCTTCTATTTTTTACTTAGGGTTTGGCTCGTTATGCACACTTCCCTAGCATATGCTTTTTGAGCTTGTCCTGATGAGCCTCCTGCGGCTAATCCCCTAGAGATAGTAATGACTGTGCCGCATTATCTTCCCATTCTTCTCTTTCTTCAACGGCCGAGGGTGTCTCTTGTCGTTCTTCTTTGCGTGCCACGAACTTTCTCAACTGGCCACGCTTGATAAGGGTTTCAATTGCTCGTTTGAGCGACCCGCAATCATCAGTTGTATGGCTATGGTCGTTGTAAAAGTGGCACCACAAGTCTCTGTTCTTTTTGTTCGCCCGAGATCTCATCTTCTCTGGGCACTTGAGAGCTTTATTGTCTTCGATCTCATGTAGTATCTATGATGGTCTGACATTGAGAGGCGTCAAAATTTCTAGGGTAAACGGGTCTTTGGGATGTCGTTTGTCGCGCTTGGAGCGTTTCGCCTTCTTTCCTCCTTGGGGGCTTAATTCCTATGACCATTTTGATTGTTCTTCTTTGCCTTCTCCACGTCGTCCTCCATGGGTCTCCAGGTATTCTTTAGCTTGAATGTACTTGTTAGACTTCTCGAGAAAGGCTCTCATATTGCCTGGAGGACTCTTGTTGACGAAGAATGCAAACTTAGAGGTGGGTTAGAGTCCTCGAAGGAATACAGTATACTTCACAGATTCGTCCAGATTATCATCTTCCAAGGTGGGCGCATTGAATCGTCTGAGATAACAAGCTAATGACTCGTTCTTCTCTTGCACTATGTTAAGTAGGCTTGCCGAGTTCTTCCTTCATGAGCGACTACTTACAAAGTTCTTCTGAAAAAGGTATGATAGTTGGGCGAAAGAGTATATGGACCTTGGTTGTAGTGACTTAAACCACGCATGTGCGGCCTTTTGTAAATTGGTAGGGAAGGCTTTGCACATAACAGCGTCCGACGCCTGGAGGAGTAACATGTTTGTTTCAAAGTGATAAACATGTTCTCCAGGATCTCCAGTTCCATCATAAAGGTCGCACTAGGGCATTTGGAAGTTGGGTGGTAACTTGGCCTTCTCTATGGCCTCAGATAACGGATACCGAGATTCTTCCCTCGGGGGAGATCGTCCCTGAGAATAGTACTTGGGGACAACATTCCAGGAGTCTCGTTCTCGGGAACGGTATTCATGCGTCCTTTTTCAGTGGATTGATCTTCGAGGGGTGTCAGGTCAGGTAACCTTTTCAGGAGAGGAATTGGTATTGCCTTCGTCTGATGGATCGCGATGGTAGTATAATCCACTCCTAGTTGTGTGTTCTCCGATTTTTTCTTTGGGATCATACGTCGAATCGGCCTCCGATTTATACTTGCGGCCGTAGGTTGATCTAGAAGCGAGTCGGAGACGAAGGTCACTTGGATCTAGGTGATAATGATGGGTGGATGAAGGAGCCACTGCCATGTCGAGTTTTAGTTGGAGAGTGTTCACGACATCCAAGTCATGGATTTCTTTTGTAAGGTCGGCATGGGGTGTTTTGAATAACTGACGGTTTATACGATGACGAAGGTCACCGTTCTTCAGAGTGGATGTCGGAGATCTATTATCTGATTCAAGAGTAGTAGATGCTACATTAATATGAACATCTTCCACAGAACTGGCACGACGATGTGAAGGTGTCGATCGTTGGTCATGAGAATGATCGAGTCGATGAGAGCTATTGGTTCATGCGTGACGGTTTTGAGAACGACTACGTGAAGAGTCGCTAGAAGATTAATGATTGGCCATGTTCCCTGTCGTTATCCCATGGATGTCGCCAATCTGTTGCAGCTAAAAACAATCAGGAACCACACCTGAAAATAGGCCTACAAAAGAGAACATGGAGTGACCGCCAAGTGGGTTTCGGCGGAGGAACGCTTCGATACTTGAGTCAGAGATGGCTAACAATGTAGAACTCTGAGAAGTAATAATGGCACAATGTATATGTGTGTGAAGTTATTCCATACTTGGGAGGTTAGACCCCTTTATATAACAGTAGGAAGAAGAGCCATAGTAGGATTGGACTGTGAACAAATCCAATCAGGATTGTATAAGGATATTGGAGAATCATGTGTCTATCTCTGATGATAGAGTTAGAATCCTTTTAGAATTCAATTTAGTGATCAATATGGCAAATGCCAAATCAACAATGACCTAGTGGAGGACTACGTGTTATAACTGCCACGTGCCATCCACTGAATGGAGGCGTATTTTTAGCTATATCAGTTTGAAACTTAGAGAGTTGAGTAAATAATTTGTGCAAAAAGAGGAGGCAAGATAAACTAACTTGATTGATTAGTGTTTTCGTAATTAAGAAAAAATAATACTTACGTAAATACCACTTTGCAAAAATATGAAGACTTCTCAATGTTATTTGAATGATAAGTTCCAACACATTTGTATGTCAAAATTAGAGATGTGAATCTTCATGTATTTGCAAATCATATGAAAGTCGTATTCCTGCCAGCGCAACATTTGCAATAGACAATTGTACTGTTATATGATTTTTAACATTAATTTCGAATTTGGCCATCAATATGCAGCACTCATGATAAAGACTGCTTCCATATCAATTCCTCATTTTCTGTTATTCAGAATGTAGCTTTCTATGAGATTGTATAAGCATATCACTTGTATGAAATTGAGACCCAGAAAACAAACCATGTAGAAAATGAGTAAATTGCACAAACACGTCACAATAATCAGCTGACCTCAAGATCCCAGAACTTGTAATCTAACTCAAACCGAAAGAAAGACTGCTCTAATCAGATTTAACTTAACCAAAACCATGGCATTTGCTTCTCTCTCTTGGCTAGTGAATACTAAAAGTGACGGGATTTACCTTAAAGTTTAATTTACAATCTAGGTCATATTTGTTTCTCTCTCTTGGCTAGTGAATACTACAAGTGCCAAGATTTACCTTAAAAATTAATTTACAATACAGGTCACCAGTGACCTATATTGTGTGTGTGTGTGTGTATATATAGATTCTCTATATTGGGCTATGAATACCATTAAACCAGGCACTAATAGCAAAACTCAAATTTAAGAATTGACCTGGAGCTAATGACGCTAGATATATATTTTAGCATTAGGGGCTGGAGATATTAGTTAAAAAATATAACAAAGTAAATAGGAGAATCGATTCCCCGGAGACTAAACTAACAGGTATAAACTTGCAATTTTGTAAGTTAAACTTACAATAACTTGCAACTCTTTGAACCAAAAGAAAAACTTGCCTAATCAGATTAAACGTAATCTAGACCATAGCATTTGCTTCTCTCTCTTGGTAAGTGAATACTAAAAGGTACAAATGATTTACCTTGAAAATTAATTCACAATAAGATTCTCTATTTTACAAATACCATAAAACTAGGCACTAACAGCAAAACTTAAATTTAAGAATAGACTTGGAGCTAATAGCGTTAGATATTTCAGTGGTAGGGGCTGGAGATACAAGTTCAAAACCGTAACAAAGTAGTGCTTCTATAGGAACAACTGTGTGCACCTTAATAACTTCCCATGATATTTAACTAACATGTTAAGGCTTACGATAGACACCATGGCCTCTTTGGATCGATACACTCGTGCATATGAACCCGTTGAAGCAATCTATGAACTTGGCAACCATATGACATTTGTTATCAAGTCGTAACAAATATCTCTAAGATGTAAAAGTGAAAATAAAAAGTTATCGGTATCCCATGCAAAGAAACAAAAGGAAAATGGTAACGTCGATTAAACGGCTTTGGGTATACAAATGCACTCTAGGACAAAGAAAACAATAGGTTCTCTCCTAAGATAGTAAGAAAAGAAAAAGGAAATAGCAAAAGTTAACTATCAATTTGAGAAATCAGATGACTGATTGTTAGTTAAGCTTTGCTCGTTCAGTTTCAGCAGAAAAGTGAGTATTCGATGCTTTTTTTTAAAGGTACTAGTGCTAAAATAAATATATACACGTGATCAATAGGAAAATATATACAGTTTCATGGCCATGAGTAGACTAACACAGCCAATTGTTGTATTGTAAGTGGAATATATACACGTGATCAATAGGAAAATACTAATGAATTTTGACGTAATATAGGCGCACTTTCATATGAAAATACCTAGTGATGCCACCTTATATCTAAAGTTAAATATGTTATTTTTAATATTAGTGTCGTTTGCTATCCTACTCCGACATTTGTACCACATAAGTGAGCAAATGTGACTAAAATGTTTTCATCGACAAAAAATGGTGAAAAAACATATCTCTCCGTTACTAATACACCTTTCGGAATGGTGTATTCTTGTGTGTCAAACTTGTCAGAGCCGACAGAGCAGATTGCTAGAGAAGGAAAAAAAGAAGAAGAAGAAGAAGAAGAAGTATCTGTAACTAAAATCTGCTGTAATTAGTCGAATGTTATTTTAGTACAATGCATTCAATTTCCCTAGCTGGACAATATAATGATAGAATATTAAAGGTATCAATTAGTGTAACTATTCCATTGAGAATAATAGGTAATTGAATAAAAAATTTGATAGAACTTAAAAAAATAGGATTCACCAAATTGGCAAGAATAAAAACTAGAGACAAACTCATCTTTTATATATGTATATTGATCGATATCGACATTGATTTGTCTAGTGGTTACTGTTAGGCTTGGTTTTAACTAGAAGAATCCTCATCTTTTGTCCTATGATGGTACAATATTCTAATTAGTCAAATAGATTGAACAATTAAGCTAATGTGTGCATCTTATAATCTGTCTTGCAGGTATAGTACCACAAGAGATTGGTGACCTCACTAATTTAGAGGAACTAAATCTAGGACCAAATAGTTTAAGAGGTGCTATTCCATCAACGATCTTCAACATATCTGCACTGCGAATTCTATCTATTCCATGCAATCAACTTTCGGGAACATTGCCATTGTTTACGAGCCATCGACTAGCCAATCTTGAATGGCTTCTTCTTGGGAACAATAGCTTCAATGGAATTTTACCCGACAGTATTTCAAATGCTTCAAAACTCATCAGCGTAGACCTTTCCGTAAACAATTTCACTGGTATAGTTCCTAACTCACTTGGTAATTTGGGACTCCTGGAGTCACTTAAGTTGAGGAATAATAATTTCATTAGTGAACCATCATCTCCATATTTGAGTTTCATCACTTCCTTGACAAACTGTACAAAATTAAGAGTTTTGGAGATTAGCAATAATCCAATAACCGGCACCTTACCAGTTTCTATTGGAAATTTATCTACTTCTCTCGAAGTGATTTATGCAACCGGGTGTAGAATCAGAGGAACCATTCCTAATGAGATTAGTAACTTAAGTGGTTTGTTTTCGTTTAGTCTCCGTCGAAATGACTTGAGTGGATCTATTCCAAGTACCATCAAAGGGTTGCAGAAGCTTCAACGGATACACGTTGCTGATAATAATCTGCGAGGGTCCATTCCAAATGACATTTGTCAACTCCCCAACTTGTTTGCCTTAAACTTGTATACCAACTACCTTTCTGCGGTGCCAGCATGCTTATCAAACATCAGTTCTCTAAGAGAGCTTGTTCTAAGTTCCAACAAATTAACTGCTAGGATACCAACAAGCTTAGGAAACCTTCAGGATCTACTAATATTTGATGCATCATTCAATTCTTTACATGGCAGTCTACCTTATGAAATTGGGAATCTAAAGGCTGTTACACTATTAGATCTATCGTATAATAATTTCTTTGGCGACATCCCTAGCAGCATTGGAGATTTGCAGAATTTGGTTAATCTTTCTCTGGGACATAATGAGTTGACAGGAACTATTCCGAAAACATTTCGATCTTTAGTGAGCCTAGAAATCTTGGACCTGTCTCACAACAACCTCTCGGGCGTAATTCCCAAGTCTTTAGATGAACTCTTGTATCTCAAATACTTCAATGTGTCTTACAATAATTTATATGGAGAAATCCCAAGTGGTGGACCGTTCAGAAACTTTACAGGCCAATCTTTCCTGCCAAATGGAGGTTTATGTGGTGCGACTCAATTTGGTGTTCGTCCATGCAAAACCAATTATGTTGGTCGACTGAGGACACTTAAAAAGGTGGTGATTATTTGTGTTTCATCTGCAATTTCTTTGATTGTGCTTGTCTTCATATTTGTACTTTTGTGGATAAGATGCCAAAAGAGCAAAAGACTTCCCATAGAAATTGATCTACAGCCAGTGACAGCACATCGTAGAATCACTCACCAAGAAATACTAGAAGCAACTGATGGGTTTGATGAAAGCAATTTACTTGGTAATGGAAGTTTTGGATCAGTATACAAAGGGGTACTTTCTGATGGGATTATTGTGGCCATAAAGATATTCAAATTGCAACAAGAAAGAGCACTTAAAAGTTTTCACGTGGAGTGTGAAATAATTCGCAACGTTCGTCATAGAAATCTTATCAAAATCCTCACAAGTTGCTCCAACCCTGATTTCAAAGTCTTAATACTTGAATATATGCCAAATGGGAGCTTAGAGAAATGGTTGTATTCTTATAGTTATGTCCTAGATATATTGCAAAGGTTGGACATTGTGATTGATCTGGCTTGTGTATTGGACTATCTTCATCATGGTTCTGCACCACCTATAGTTCACTGTGACCTGAAGCCTAGCAATATCTTGCTTGACGAAAATATGATAGGGCACCTGAGTGACTTTGGAATCACAAAGCTGTTAAATGAGGAAGAGCTGGCGGCACATACTATGACCCTTGGCACCATTGGATATATAGCACCAGGTGATACACGTTGCTTTTCAATTTCATCCACCTAAAGAAAAACTAAATGGACTTTTTTATTATTCTCTTCATTCTTTTGATATGTTATCATATGTAGAATATGGGTTGGGAGGATTGGTATCCACAAGCTGTGACGGTTACAGCTACGGAATCATTCTGATGGAGCCGTTTACTGGGAGGAAGCCCACCGATGAAATGTTTGCGGGACATATGACCTTGAAGTGCTGGGTAAAGGAGTCACTTCCAAGTGCAGTAATTCAGGTACTAGATAGGAATTTGCTGAGGCAAGAGGGTGAAAATTCATTGGTAGTGGTGGACTGTATATCATCCATATTGATGTTGGCTGTGGACTGTGCTGCTGAATCACCAGAGCAAAGAATTGACATGAAAGATGTCTTGGCAACACTAAAGAAAATCAAAGGTAATTATCTTAAAGGGAGCTGCTAGATAAAAGTATCCAGGGTGTACCACAATAAGCAATGTGATGATGTAATAAATCTCCAGAAGACACCAGGAAGGCTACCAGTGTCCATATAATCATATGCTGTAAGGTTCTTCCATGTTTTATTTCCAGCATGTTTGAATCTTGGTTTCATTTATAAGTTTCTCATCCAGCTTCACTGCTGGTCTCTGTTTCTCAGCCGGTCGAATCTTTGCTATTGAAAAACCATTGTGTTTTGAACACCAGTGCTTGAAGAGAAAAACTGTTATCACCTGATCTTCATTTTAAATTGTTATCACCTCGTCATTTTGTTTGAAAAATGACGAGAAAAACTCTTAAGATTTGATGACTTTGATGCCACATATCTTAACGTACCGAACGAACCTCAAACAGTGACTTGGATTGGTTAAGGACCGAACGAACCTCAAATAGTGAGTTGGATCGGTTAAGGACCGACTGACTAGGGGCTACTTGAACTAAAGAAAAGGGGTCACTTGATAGTAATCTATATCTATATATTTATATAATATATAATAAGTAAAGCGAGAAAT
Organism: Escallonia rubra; assembly: GCA_033065855.1. Classification (NCBI taxonomy): domain Eukaryota; kingdom Viridiplantae; phylum Streptophyta; class Magnoliopsida; order Escalloniales; family Escalloniaceae; genus Escallonia; species Escallonia rubra. The sequence goes on along the minus strand of JAVXUO010001313.1, from coordinate 98,628 downwards.
GTATTGATAACTTCTTTCCGCGACATATCATTACTTCTTTATATGACACATCATCAGATCCTTATTTTCAAATTAATTAATTTCTATAGTAGTAAGTCTTATTTAGTTCAAAAACTAATTATAATCATTCTAAAATTCTACTTAATCAATTAAGACTTCTTTTTGATAATTATGCCCTTAAAATTCAAAAATTAATTCTAATCATTCTAAAATTCAACCTTATCATTGTATTAACTTATTAGGACTTAATATTGACTATTGTATCTTTAAAACTACTCTCTAATATGAATATAAAAACTCATATATGTAAAAAACGAAAATAATACTTTCGATTTAGAAGAAAATTTAAAAACTAATTCTAATAATTCTAAAACTCTTCCTAATCAATATACTAATCTATTAAGACTTCATTTTTGACAACTATGTCCTTAAAAGTGTTTTCTAAATAATAAAAAGAAAATATTACTTTCGATTTAGAAGAAAAAATTAATGTTACAATTAAGATTAAACAACATATGAGACTTAGAAAAAAAATGATCTAACATTTGATTTAAATTTTGATAGGTACCTTATTTTTAAATTTAATTAATTTTACAAGAATAATGAGGGTTTTATAATTTAAAAATTAATTCTAAATATTTTAGAACTCATCCTAATTTATACACTAATTTATTATGACTCAATTTTGAGTTTTGTGTTCTTAAAACAATGCTTTAATCAGAATATAAAAATTCATATATCGAAAAAAATAACATATTAGATTTAGAAGGAAAAAAAATTGACATTCTAATTGAGTTAAATGTACTATCATTATTCAGATATATAGATATATAGATAATATACATAAAATACTCATCATTAAAAAGGAATAGTTAAATATAATAAACAAATTATAAGTCAGCATTTTTAAATAAAACATCATGACCACCAAACTGGTTATATCTCATATATAAGAATTTAGAAAGCAAGTCAAACTCTTTACTAGGATTTATTGCTGAAAATTCGTGGTATAATTGTCGCAATATCTGTAAACCTTATAAATCTAGAAAATCAATTGTACAACGTTTAAACTCCTATGCTGTAGACATATATTACGTATTAGGCTTTGGTTTTGACTATTAAAAACTTGATTAGACTATCATGCAATTCTTGCGTAATATTTACATACGCATATATGTTTGCTTTAACTCATTTAAACTGTAAGTTGAAAGATGAGTAGGTTGTGCATGTTACATTACTGTTTGACGATGTAAAATAAAAGTTTAAAGAACATAAAATCTAGCGACGGAACATAACATAATCTATTCATTATTCTTTAAACTTATAGTTCAGAGAAACTAAAACAAATATATATACCAATGCAAATGCTCTGCAACAATTGCATCACTATCTAATTAAAGTTGCAATTTTAAATATTCTACTAGATATCATGTTTGTATCCTAATAAGTTGGTGATTTCTTGAAACAATGATTTATGAAGAAGATAAGAATGGACTATAACATTTACAATTTCAAAGATAAAGAACTCTTAACCTAACTTTTCAAGCTAAAAGACTTGATTTTGAAACGCTATAGGTTGCACCACTAAAATAACTTAATAATAGTATAGTCTTGACAAGTTAATTGAAACTGTTACAAATAAAGTACTAAAAATTTCTTACTAACAACTATAGTTTTAGCTAAAGTATATATATATATATATATATAGGGAAAAGCGAATATAAAGTTAGCCTTAGGCAAGTTGCCTAAGGCTAGCGTCCAAAACTACGTAGTTTTGGATAAGAAACACCTAATCTTTCTTTTATTGTCTATGTTTCTCTCTCTCTCTCTCTCTCTCTCTCTCTCTCTCCACCGCCAGCATACAATACCCACCATTATTGCCCCTTTCGCCGCTTCACAAAACCAACGACCAACTTGCTCGATTGCCAGACTTCATCACCGGCCAGCCTTCATAGCCGGCTACCCCTCACAAATCACTGTTGCATACCACCCACCACCCCCATCATAAAAAACAAGTCACTATACAGGAACCCAACCACCACCACCTCCCTGGTAAAGGGAGTCAACCTTCATCATCAAAGGTAATGGAGCTGGCAATGGAAGCCGGCGATTGAACATCATATATTTTCATGAAATGCCCGAGATAAATCAATACAAAACCCATTTCAGTTTTGTTACTGTTAAATGAAAGTTTGAGCTTTCGAATCAATCCAATGCAAAACCCATAAATTCAGTCCCTTTGGAATCATTATTCATTAGAGTTAAATCAAATTGAACTTAATGATTTTAACAACTAAATTGCATTAATTTGGATAATTGTGAGATGGGGTGTTGGGAGAGAGCATGGGCAGCGATCGATTTCCGCATGGTGGCGGTGGTGCTTTCTCCGGCGAATAAGAATGGCCGGCAACGGAGCAGTGGTGGGTGGTCTCGCCGGTGATGGAGCAGTGGTGGCGAGAGGAGAGAAGGCAGTGGTGGGTCTCGACGGTTGTGTGAGATGGTGATTTGCTACTTGTTTATAGTGTGGGCGCTAGAGATTAAGCGTCGCCGGCAATGGGGCGACTGTGTTGTCTCCTGCAAAGAAATACGGCCTGTGAGAGAGGTAGGCGAGGCGACAGTGGCTGATCTCGGGGAAGAAGAGAGACTTGGCAGTGGTGGGTACGGCGATAACAAATATTCGACCGACGATAGAGGTTGGGCAGCGACGGTGGCCAGCGATGGAGGTTCTCTGGTTTGGCTGTTTGCTGGGAGAGAGAATGACAGGAAGGGAAAAAAAACAAAAAAGTTTGACCAAAACGACGTAGTTTTGGCCGCTAGCCTAACTTGCCTAAGACTAGCATTATATTCGCTTTTCCCATACACACACATATATATATATATATATATATATATATATATATATATATATATATTTTTTATATATATATATAGCGGACGATAATTTACTGTCCGCTATATTATGTAGCAAACGGTGAAAAAATTCGTTGCTGTGGCGGGCGATCTGGCCGTTCATTCTCGCCCGTGGACGGCCAGATCGCACTAGCAACTTGGGTTAAGTTGCTAGCGCTATCATTTTATCATCTTCATATATATATATATATATATATATATATATATATATATATATATATAAGATGTTAATCTTTTTGTTTCTTGAAATATGGTACGCATTGCTACACTTTTTCTAACTTTTTAAAATATTGTATTAACTTACTCGAGCTTAACCTGGGATCCTGAGCTATAATATCTAATAACTGGGGCGAGAAATGCAATGATATCTACCTCATTGCATTGTGTTTCTAATATAATAAGAGTTATAAACAACTACTGTTAAACATCTTAATGTTGCTAACGCTCTCTCAACATTGTTTTGAACAGTGTCCTTAATTTTACAATTAAGTAAATCGGCAAATAAAGTAAACATTTAAATAATAAGCCTTATGCAATTCAAAAATCAATTTGAAACATTCAAAATTTTCTAACCAGTATAGAAACCTATTATGACTTTATTTGAATATATTTATATTGAAAAAGCTCTCTAACATGAAATATTAACCTGTAAAACAAAAATTACTTAAAGGATTTAATAAGAAAAATGAGGTACTGTTTCAAATTCATATTTAAGTTTTCTGTAAATTCAAATATGAATCTAACTTTATAAATATGTTGGTTAAAGATTTTGGTCAGTAATTCCCTTACTCTAAGATTTTGCAGTATCCTTATTTAGCCGCATTGGTTAAATGTTGAAATACCATAATATGCAGATCCCATATATTAAAAAAATACTGTAAATTTAAAACCTTAATTATGTGACCATTTCTTAAATTCAACTATTTTATGGTCCAAAAGTTTTGAATCAATTTATTTTCTATGGTATTTTTATTGTGAGTAATTAAACTCTTTAGCATTCTAAATTCTACAGTAGCAATAAACCATTTATGATTCTATGTTAACTTTTGTAATTTTGAATAGAATTGCATATAAAATCTAAAAAAGATATTAGTTATGTTGTGATGAATGTAGACTAAAACTTAGATTGAAAACCTTATTATACTTGAAGATTTATCTTACTTAGTAAGCATGCTTATTGTATAATTTGTGAAATGTTAGTTAAATTTTGTTCAACAATTTTCTTATTACGGTTTTGAGCTATCCTATATAGTCATGTTTGTTAAACTTTTTAAACTTTGTGTAATTACCTCATGCACTGATTACTATTTTCTCTATATACTTTGTTGGTGGATTATATTTGCTTCTAAAAATGCCACTCATCCTTACTAAATTAGTCGTGTTGATTAACTTTTAAAATTCACATGCTATAAACAAATATATGGACCAAAATTTTCTCCTTCAAAATTAAACTAATATGTAATTAATGTTATAGGAAACCCAATAAAGGTAAAAATTAATTTTAAAAGATACATAGAAAAAAATAAAAATTTCTTATTCAATAGCAAATTGATCTCAATATGTTCTCCGCATATTTTTATCAGTAGAATTTAATTTAATTTTTTTTTGTGTACTAAATAAACTTTTAATTTATGTTCATCTATTTAGTTACCAAATCAGAATTAGAAAATATGTACAAGGACATTACTTATTGATATTTCACCGGAAAGATTAATTTATTTTATTACAAGAAAGTTCAAGCAAAAAATTAAAGTAACTATCTTTGATGAAATAATCATAAAATTATTCAATATATTTTGTTATGCATTTTAAGACTGCTAAAATAAATTATTGTTAATAAACAGTCCCGTACATGGCATGGGATTCTGAGCTATTTTGCTAAAGGTTGAAAATAGCCTTGATATGGTGCGAAAAGGCGACAATTTTAATCACTGTTTCCTGAAGGTTCGCTGTAACTAACAAAATGTTAAGTGCAAAGCATCCCACGTAAGAACGGGATAAAATGCTGCTATTTGCTGTTTTTTTAAACGATTTATTTATGTGCCATTTAATCTATCGCAATTTTTAGTACAAAAAATTGGAAAATGCAGGATGATACATTAGCATCAATATGGCTGAACAACGAGGCTGTTAGAAAGTCGATCCATGCTAGTAATATATAATAAGCGAAGCGAGAAAGAGATTGATAACTTCTTTGCGCGACACATCGTCACTTCTTTATTTGACACGTCATCATATTCTTATTTTAAGATTAATTATCTTCTATATTAGTAAGTCTTATTTAATTTCAAAACTAACTCTAATCATTCTAAAATTCTACCTAATCAATATACTAATCTATTAAGACTTCTTTTTGACAATTATGTCCTTAAAATTCAAAAACTAATTCTAATCATTCTCAAACTCAACCTTATCATTATACTAACTTATTAGGACTTAATATTCACTATTGTATCTTTAAAATTACTCTCTAATATGAATATAAAAACACATATATATAAAAAACGAAAATAATTCTTTTAATTTAGAAGAAAAAAAATAATTTAAAAACCAATTCTAATCATTCTAAAACTCTATCTAATCAATATACTAATCTATTAAGACTTTATTTTGACAATTATGTCCTTGAAAGTGTATTCTAATATGAAAATCAAAATCCATAGACCCGAAAAATACCTTATGAGATATTAAATAAAAACGTGATCTAATAAATAATTTAAATTTTGATAGGATCCTTATTTTTATTTTATATCTAAATAGTTTTGCAGAAGTAATGAGGGTTTTCTGTAAGCCCTATAAAATTTGAAAACTAATTCTAATCACTTTAAAACTCAACTTAATCATTATACTAACTTATTAGAATTGAATATTGACTATTGTATCTTCAAAATCACTCTAATATGAATATAAAAACTCTCTCTCTCTCTCTCTCTCTCACACACACACACACACATACTTATGAGATTTAGAATAAAAACAAAATCTAATATATAAATTTAAATTATGATAAGATCCTTATTTTTATATCTAATTAATTTTGTAGGAGTAATAAGGGTTTTCTAGAAGCCCTGTGTAATTCGAAAACTGATTCTAATCACTCTAAAATTCAATCTAATCCTTATACTAACTTATTAATACTTAATACTAACTATTGACTATTGTATTTTCAAAATCACTCTCTAATATATATATATATATATATATATATATATATATATATATTCTATTTAGAAGAATAATTAATGTTGTAATTAAGATTAAACAACTTACGAGACTTAAAAAAAAAATCTAGCAATTGATTTGAATTTTGATAGGTACCTTATTTTTAAATTTGATTAACTTCACAAGAGTAATAAGGGTTGTATAATTTAAAAATTAAATCTCAATATTTTAGAACTCAAATACACTCTTTAATGTGAATATAAAAATTCATAGATAGAAAAAATAAAAATAACATATTAGATTTAGAAGGGAAAAAATAAAGTTCTAATTGAGTTAAAGATTTTGTTTAAATTTTTTTCCTTACTCTAAAGTTTTGAATTTGAAATAGTATATTTGAGTTCAAGCCAAAAATTAAAGTAATAAAATTACAAGAAAGTGAAAGGTTAGTTTATTTTATGAAAGGTTAGTTTATTTTATTACAAGAAAGTTATAGCCAAATATTAAAGTAACTATCTTTGATGAAATAATCATAAAATTATAAAATTGTGCAAAATATGTTAGTATGCATTTCAAGACTACTAAAATAAAAAAATGGTAATAAATTGTCCCATACTTGGCACGGGATTCTGGGCTAGTATATATATATAAGCGAAGCAAGAAAGACATTGATCACTTCTTTGCGTGACAAATTATCGCTTTTCTATATGACACGTCACCAGATTAATTATCTTTTATATTAGTAAGTCCTATTTAATTTAAAAACTAACTCTAATCATTCTAAAAATTCTGCCTAATCAATATACTAATCTATTAAGACTTCTTTTTGACAATTATGTCCTTAAAATTCAAAAACTAATTCTAATCATTCTCAAACTCAACCTTATCATTATACTAACTTATTAGGACTTAATATTCACTATTGTATCTTCAAAACTACTCTATAATATGAATATAAAAACTCATATATATAAAAAATGAAAATAATACTTTCGATTTAGAAGAAAAATTAATTCCAAAACCAATTCTAATCCTTCTAAAACTCTATCTAATCAATATACTAATCTATTATGACTTTGTTTTGACAACTATGTTCTTGAAAGTGTTTTTTTTATATGAAAATTAAAATCCATAGACCCAACAATAACTTTTGAGATATAAAATAAAAAAGTGATCTAATAATTAATTTAAAATTTGATAGGATCGTTATTTTTATATCTAAATAATTTTGCAGAGTACTCTTAACCTAACTTTTCAAGCTAATAGACTTGATTTTTAAATGAATCTTGGGCCACTAAAAGAACTTAATAATAATATAGCCTTGACAAGTTACTTGAAACTGTTACAAATAAAGTATTAGAATTTTCTTACTAACTGCAATTATAGTTTTAGCAGAAGTAGATTTTTTCCCGTAAGATGTAAATCTCTTTTTGTCTTTGGAATGTGGTATTCATTGATACATTATTTGTAACTTTTTAAAATATTTTATTAACTTACTTGAGCTTGATTCAGAATCCTGAGCTATAATAATTAATAACTGAGGCAAGAAATGCAATCATGACACCTTATTGCATTGTGTTTCTAATATAATAAGAGTTGTAAAAACTAATGTTAAACACATTAATATTAGTAAAGATCTCCAAACATTATTTTGAACGGGGTCCTTAATTTTGTAATTAATTAAATCAACAAATATAGTAGACATTTAAATAATTAGCCTTATGCAATTCAAAAATCAATTCAAAATATTTAAAAAAATTTCTAACCAATATAGTAATATATTATGACTTTATTGAAATTTTATATATCGAAAAAGCTCTCTAACATGAAATATTAACCTGTAAAAAAATTTACTTAAGACATTTAATAAGAAAAATTAGGTTCTATTTCAAATTCATATTTAAGTTTTCTCTAAAGTCAACTATGAATCTAACTTGATAACTATTTTGATTAAAATTTTGGTCAGTAATTTCCTTACTCTAAAGTTTTGTTGTATCCTATTTAGTCGCATTGGTTAAATGTAAAAATATCATAATATGCAGATTCTATATGAGATACATTAAAAAAATATTGTAAATTTAAAACCTTAATTATGTAAGCTTTTCTTAAATTCAACTAATTTATGTTCAAAAAGTTTTGAACTAATTTTTTTCTATGGTATTTTTATTGTGAGTAATTAACTATTAACCATTAAATTCTGCATTAGCAATATACCATTTATGATTTTAATTATGTCAACTGTTATAAATTTGAATAGAATTGCATATAAAATCTAAAAAGATACTCCCTCCGTCCCTAAAAGAGTGATCATATTTTCTTTTTGGGTCGTCCCACAAAAAGTGATCACTTCCAAATTAGGAAAGATTCTATAAGTATTCTTACATATTTACCCTTTTTATACTTTTTTTATTCTATTTCTTTTACCACGTTTTATTCTCTACCAACTTATTTCTTTCTCTTGACTTATCACTTTACATTTTTTTATTCTCTTTCTCTCTCCACATTTAACACTCTACCAACCAATTTTCTTTTCATAGCCCACTCTCTTCCCCTCTCTCTCTAAAGGGTAAAATGGGAAAGACACACAATATATAACATAAGTCGTTAATATACGTGCAAAATCAAATGAATCACTCTTTTAAGGACGGAGGGAGTATTAGTTATTGTGTGATTAATGTAGACTAAAGCTTGAATTGAAATCCTTATTATATCTGAAGATAAATCTTACTTACTAAGCATGCTTATTGTATACTTTGTGAAATATTAGTTAAATTTTGTTCGGCAATTTCCTTACTACGAGGTTTTGAGCTATCCTATATAGTCATGTTGGTTAAACTTTTTAAACTTTATATAATTACTTCATGCACTGATTACTATTTTCTCTACTTCTAAAAATGTCACACCATCCTTACTTTATTAGTTGTGTTGATTAACTTTTATAACATGCTATAAACAAATATATGGACCAAAATTTTCTCTATCAAAATTAAACTAATATATAACTAATGTTATGGACAACCCATTCAAAGGTACAAAATTTTTCCTTAAAAGATAAGTAGAAAATAATAAAAATGTCTTATGCAATGGCAAATTGATCTCAATATGTTCTCCGTATATTTTTATCAATAAAATTTACTTTTTTTTTTTTTTGGTACTACATAAGCTTTTAATTTTTGTACATCTATAAAGTTACTCAATCAGAATTAGCAGATATGCACAAGGACATTGCTTATTGATATTTGACTAGAAAGATTAATTGATTTTATTACAAGAAAGTTCAAGCTAAAATTGAAGTAACTATCTTTAATAACATAATCATGAAATTATAAATTTGTGCAAGATATTTTATTATGCATTTCAAGACTACTAAAATTAATTATTGTTAATAAACTGTCCCGTGCTTGGCACGGGATTCTGGGCTAGTAGTAATAATAATAGAATGCCAATGCTGTTACTGCTACTTGATAGGGATCCTTTTCATTAGCATCATTCATTTCTTTTCTTGCAAAACATTAGAAATTTGGAAACCCTTTAAGGACACTTTTTGCCTGTAATTTCTAATTCGAACGTGTCCAAAGCCTTCATTGAGATAGAGAAGATACGTAATAAGTTGGATATTCGTATTGCCTACACATTTGATAGGCAACATTCACTACAAGAAAAATGCCCTATAGCAGCGGCCTAAAAAACCGTTGGCATATATAATATATAGCAGCGGTTTATAGCAGCGGAATTAGAGGCCGCTGGTATATATGGTTTACAGCAGCGGCTACTTTTCACCGCTGCCATAGCTCGTAAAAAAATTGCCCACAGCTGCCGCGCGGCTGAAACTTTACGCTCCAAAAACCCGCGAAATCTCCGCGCCAATTGAAATCCAATAGAAGCGGATAAGAAAAGTTTCGGCAGCGGATATACCGCTGCCATAGACACTCCCACTTTTTTTTTCATTCCCTTTATCCCACGAGCCAACGTAATCACTTACCTTCCCCAATCGACTCTGGTTATGTTCTTCTATCTGATGCAAATACAAACACAAACACACATCAGAAGCATATACACAAACAAATCGACTCTCGATTTCCCTCTCTCCGTTCTACAATCAAACGCGGGATCTCCCTCTCTCCGTTCTACAATCAGACGCAAACAATCAAACGCGGGATCTCACTCTCTCCGTACTACAATCAGACGCAAACAATCAAACGCAAACACAATCGTAGGACTCAAACAATCAGGCGCAAAAGTAATCAGGTAACTTCAAACTCAGATTTCGATCTCCCTCTCTCAATTCTATCCCTCGATCTCCCTATCTCTAAAGAGCACACACATAACAGACGCACACACACGAAAACACCATACGTGCACACACCATAAAGTTGATATGGTTGATTGATGATTCTTTTGGTGCACACACAATATACTAGAATTGGATCAAGTGTAAGCTATGAGTTTTTATGATCTTGCAAGTGATGGAGCACTGCCTTCCTGAAAAACAAGCAAGGCTCAGAATTTTGTATTTTCTTTCTATCAAAATTAGTCCGATGGTCTGCACCAACTGATATAGATATGTGTATGACAAGTCTCTAAGTCTATAAACGTTCAAAATGAATGGATTCATACTTTCTCCATAAGAAATTTTAGCTATTTAACATGACAGCTTCTTTCAACAACATGAATCAGGGGATTTGAGAGCTTAATTTTGTATGAAACGAGATGACATCGCTGTTGAGGTTATTCGAAGTTCACACTGTAACGCCCCGAAATTTCGGAGCGTTAATATCAAATAACAAAGTCAGAAAACTTCAAATTTTCAAAAGTCTCCCAAACCGGTTATTCAGAGCATCTAATCAGAAAATCTCCAATTTCACAATAAAATGTCAAATAGGCCTAAAACAGTGATTTAATCCCGAATTTAATCCTACAGGAGTTCCAAATGAAACATCGAAATCCAAATATTTTCTCTTATTATAATTTCTAAAAAAAAAATCAAAGTAGCTCTGAGATTAAACCGCTAGCTCTCAGTCAAATTGCTAGGCCCGTAATCCAATCCCCTCTACTGATCACCTGAAAGTAAAATAATAAGGGGGGTGAGCCAAATGCCCAGTAAGGTCGCTCAACGGACCAATCAAAATGGGATACAAAGATATCTGAGAAAACAAGATCGGACGTACAGAATTTTAACAGAACGTATACAAACTAGAATTGTCAAAATACAAATAATGTTTCGTAGAAAGACAAAATTTCAAAATGTATTCTTATACATAAATTGACACTAGAGAGCCATTCAGAATAAGGTCACACATGCCATCACTGGCACGTGGAACCAGGTTCAGAAAATAAGATCGCGATCTCTAGCCCATCCCACTGAGCTAGCCCACGTTCCAATCCACGTGGGTAAGAAAGAAATAGAAAGTCACATACACTGTGACATGGCTCACATAATAAGCTACACACATACCACCAATAAGATAGGCGAGACACCAACAAGTCACTTAGATGATGTAAACATATTGGTCAGATACTAAGGTTCACGCTTAGTGACACTCAGTAGTTACCCAAAATTATATGGCTGAACATAACCAGGTTTTGCAGGCAAAAAGAAGGGAGTTATTGCACATGCTATTGAAATATACAAAATTTTATTCACAGATTGCAGATAAGGTAAAGACGAATTCAATCGGAGTTGTATCACTTAAATTAGTGTTTATTTAACCCCACAATGGTTGAATGAAGGATAAGAGCGGGCACAAAATAATTAAAAGTGACACATGATCTGTCACTTACACAGAATTCACGACTGAAACCAAAAGAAAGGGAGGAGTTTTCAACACTTTAGCAATTAAAAAATAACTGGAGAGTTGCATTTAAATTGGCTAAATTCATAATGATGGCTGAGTTGTCTTCAAAATGCCTAGAATAACAAGACACATATATAGGTTTATAGCCATACGGCTTAGTCACTCAGCACAAAGGAAAAATCAACAAAAGAAACATTTTGGACTTTAGTACAGGGCAGGCATATACTGGCTCACAACAGGAGTCAATAAAACAGACAAGAGAGGGTAATGAGTAACAGTAATGGCGGCGGAACGACCTCTAAACGAAGAGGAGTAATCGCAGTCTCCCAAAATTCGAATTGATTTAACAGTAAGGGGGTTTTTACGCAAAATAAACAAGACTTGAAGAAATTAATCCGCACAAACGTAAGATGATTGGTCCGACACTGATTCAGATTTCAACAAAGTAAACAATTACCTTCGATCGCTCAATTTAACCCAAAATCTGATCTTTTCAATCCAATTGTATCAAAAGCCCTAAAAATTAATATACCCAAAGGTTCCAATTAGGGTTCCGACAATAATAAAAATTCGTAAGGATTCTAACTACAAACCTCAATTCGATACCCGAAAATAAATTCTTACCTCGAAGTAATGATCAAACTCTCAAAAGGCTCTTCCTAGGGATTCTCTGGAGACTTTTCTGAACTTTGGTGTGCTTCTATGAATGTACGTAACTATATATATATATTCTTAAAACAATTAAAATTTCAAAATACCCATTGCGTCCCAAACTCTCTAATTTTAATTTCTTTTCTTTTCTTCCCCCTCCTTTTTTTTAAGCATTTAAATATGAGGGGTCTAACATCCTCCCCTACTAAATAAAAATTCTGTCCTCGGAATCAAAATGTACCTGAGGTGCCAAAAAGGTGCAGATAAGTACGTCGCATATATATTCTTCAGATTCCCAAGTAGCCTCCTCAATTTCATGGTTCTGTTATAAAACCTTAACTATGGGAATGACTTTCGTCCTTAACACCTGATCACGACGGTCAAGAATTTCAACTGGTTGCTCTTCGTAAGAAAGGTCCTCCTGTCCTGCACTGATAAAGGCTCATACGACACAACGTGCGTCGGATCATAAACATACTTCCTCATATTTCGAAAGTTGAAAAATGTTATGAACATGTGAAAGCTCTAGCGGCAATGCAACTCTATAAGCCACCGGACCGATCCTCTCTAAAATCTCGAATGGCCCAACAAACCTAGGACTGAGCTTGCTTTTCTTACTGAAACGCATCACCCCCTTCCAAGGCGAAACTCTTAAAAATACGTGATCACTTCCCTCAAACTCAAGTTCTCGACGACGGTGAGATATATAGCTGCACTGTCTGTCCTGAGCTGCTTTAAGACGTTCCCAAATCAAATTAACTTTTTGAGTAGTCAACTGTACTAACTTTGGTCCCAACATCCATCTTTCTTCTACCTCATCCCAGTATAATGAAGTCCTGCACCAACATCCATACAATGCCTCAAATATCAATACTCTTAAATCAGAAGCTCTACTACACTGTAAACGCCATCTCTACAATTTACCTTTTCTCCATTTGTACCATTAAATTGTCGCTAAAGTCCAAGTAAATTTATAATAGTTAGCCTTAATCTTAATTTGGGAACGGGATATTACATTCTTCTCCCGTTGAAACTCATCTTCAAATCTTGCCGCATTGATAATGTCCAATACTTCACTACGTAACTCTAGTAGCAACCAAATAATACTAGTACACTGCCTAAACTCCACACCGAAAGTTATGTCCCGCAAATATTCAGACGTTACAATTCTCATTCAAGTCATATCACTAGTTCAGATCTATAACTATCACTTATGCTTTAACGTTTGTAGAACCTCAAGGTCGATGACTATGAAGTTTGAGACTTAGTTGTTGTTCCAATGTACTTAGAACTTCAAAAATCTCCTCTATTATCGAATATTTATATATATCCTCTTGGTTTTGCAACGCTAACGAAGTTGTGGCGACTCCTACCAGATACTGCTTATATTATGACAATTATTTGAAGAAATTAAACTCGTGAGTTTTCTAGTCAGCCTTGCCATATACACTATAAGCTAGAAATACCTTATACAATAAACAAGACTGTATTGAACGCATCAACTTAAATATAGTCAACGACTTACCTTAGATCCATATATTTGGGCACAACCTGGTTTTTATCATCGGAATAGCCCACGACTCATACAACTTTAAGATTCAGCATAGCACACCTAATTTGAACAACAATTTCTAATGTGCCTCTATTCCATTAATGTAATACATATGTCAACATTTACCCAAAATAATTCTAAGTGTTCAATCCAAAGGGTGTGCAAAAGATTATAAATACACGTGAGATCCAAAAATCATGTCTCGGTTTTCAATGAATCAGCGTGCTTGAAAGATATATCTAACTTAACATTCACGATAATGCAACCCTATCTCCATTTTTATCGTTAGTTGTCACTAAACGATAGAGTTTCACCAAACAAGCGACGGTCACTAATATTCAAGTACACTAATATTCAAGTAGTTACAAATTCACCGCAAACCCAATTTGAGATCTAGGGCATTACTCCTCCAGTTACAAGAAACTTGGCCTCGAATTTTGCTACGTAACTCCCATACAAACAACATAATAGCAGAGCAGTGCCTAACCTCTGTACCAAAATGTATCACTGACGAATATTAAACATCACAATTCCTATTTTAAATCTTAATGCTAAGCCCAAACTTAGAGGTCATCATTTACGCCCTAAAACTTGCAGAACTTCAAAAGATCACATAACCTTCTAAAAACTTCCAAAATCTCAACACTCTAACGTACCGACCACAGGCTTACAAAAGCTCTATCTAGCTATCATGCTGCATGTTATCCGACAACCTTAGTTAGGCTTTTCGCCAACCATAATCACTTTTCTCCGTACCATCTTAAGCCTGCTCCACGCAGACATTAGAAGTTCTCGTGACTTTATATATAATTGTCCAAAATATTTGTCAAAATGCAAAATTGCAATTTAGCAACTTCATATGTTTCTCTGTACTATAGGATTCTAATTATAACTTAGGTTTTCAGAACCCAATCAACCAAATCATTACTTAAGCTCTAAGTACTCAGGACCTTACCTCGTCATATACGCTCCCACATTAGAAGTCGTGGCTACTATCAAAGTTCTTAAAATAAAATATTAACCCACCATATCACTAGTAACACCACCTATAAACAGAGCATCTAAATCCATAAAAACAAAAGTCTCCATAAGACCACAATTAAAAAGATCTCATTCTCTTAATAATCCCTTTCAGAAGAAAATTCAAACATAGCGGTTAAAAAAATTAGACAAACCTTATCAAATAAAATCACCCACATACGGGTAAAGTTTTAAAAAAGTTCAACTATAAAGTTCAACTATTATAAATAACTCTTAGAACTCAAACGCTGCCAAAATAACACGCTTAACTTCAAGCCGAAGGTGTACCAAAGTACAAAGCAATTTCTCATCACATGAGACATGTACCCTCTAGGATCTAAACTCTCAATTCTAACTTCCATGCTCATCACCTCCCCAGCCTCATACTCGTATGTAAATGTTTGAAATTTATACCTATAGAAAGCCACAATTGCAGTCATCTCATAATGACATTTCACTTAATATTGACGTTAACTAGTGACTAAAGCTGCCACATTATTGGTACGCTCTCAGCCTAATGCATTACCCATCCTATTGGCAACCTCAAATTCTTGAGTCATATATTCTATGGCCATAAACCTCTTAATCCTTCAAACACGTGATTACTCAACACAGCATCAAACTTAATCTTCTTAGCCATATTCCATTGACTACCAAGACCATACTCAATGCGTAAGGCCTAACAAAAATTGTAATAATGTTATGTCTATAAAGTTCACTAATAAAAACCATGTGATCACTTGAAGGCAATATGTTGCCCATCTCTTTTTATTAATCTGTCACCAAAATTGATACCATCGAATACCCTTCAAAACATACCGCTTTGACTTAGCCACAATGGTAGCCAATTCTATAAGCACTTACGCGTCACACCCAAGATCACCATGCTTTCGTTGCGCACTCTGATGTCAAGCCAACCCAGATATACCTTCCTGAACGAATTCACATAGCTGAGCTATCCTAATGTTTAACTAAAATATAAAGATCTTCTCCGTAGTACTCTCATCAATTAAGTAACCTTCCTAGTACACGTTTCTAAAGTCTACAGAATCATAAGCCTAAGCTCTGATGCCAACTGTAACGCCCCGAATTTTCGGAGCATTAATATCAAATTAACAGAGTCAGAAAACTTCAAATTTCCAAAAGTCTCCCAAACCGGTTATTCAGAGCATCTAATCAGAAAATCTCAAATTTCACAATTAAATGTCAAATAGGCCTAAAACAGTGATTTAATCCCGAATTTACTCCTACAGGAGTTCCAAATGAAACATCGAAATCCAAATATTTCCTCTTATTATAATTTCTAAAAATAATCAAAGTAGCTCTGAGATTAAACCGCTAGCTCTCAGTCACATTGCTAAGCCCGTAATCCAATCCCCTCTACTGATCACCTGAAAGTAAAATAATAAGGGGGGGTGAGCCAAATGCCCAGTAAGGTCGCTCAACGGACCAATCAAAATGGGATACAAAGATATCTGAGAAAACAAGATTGGACTTACAGAATTTTAACAGAACATATACGAACCAGAATTGTCAAAATACAAAATATGTTTCGTAGAAAGACAAAATTTCAAAATGTATTCTTATACAGAAACTGACACTAGAGAGCCATTCAGAATAAGGTCACACATGCCATCACTGACACGTGGAACCAAGTTCAGAAAATAAGATCGCGATCTCTAGCTCATCCCACTGAGCTAGCCCACGTTCCAATCCACGTGGGTAAGTCAGAAATAGGACGTCACATACACTGTGACATGACTCACAGAATAAGCTACACACATACCACCAATAAGATAGGCGAGACACCAACAAGTCACTTAGATGATGTAAACATATTGGTCAGATACTAAGGTTCACGCTTAGTGACGCTCAGTAGTTACCCAAAATTATATGGCTGAACATAACCAGGTTTTGCAGGCAAAAAGAAGGGAGTTATTGCACATGCTATTGAAATATACAAAATTTTATTCACAGATTGCAGATAAGGTAAAGACGAATTCAATCGGAGTTGTATCACTTAAATTAGTGTTTATTTAACCCCACAATGGTTGAATGAAGGATAAGAGCGGGCACAAAATAATTAAAAGTGACACATGATCTGTCACTTACACAGAATTCACGACTGAAACCAAAAGAAAGGGAGGAGTTTTCAACACTTTAGCAATTAAAAAATAACTGGAGAGTTGCATTTAAATTGGCTAAATTCATAATGATGGCTGAGTTGTCTTCAAAATGCCTAGAATAACAAGACACATATATAGGTTTATAGCCATACGGCTTAGTCACTCAGCACAAAGGAAAAATCAACAAAAGAAACATTTTGGACTTTAGTACATGGCAGGCATATACTGGCTCACAACAGGAGTCAATAAAACAGACAAGAGAGGGTAATGAGTAACAGTAATGGCGGCGGAACGACCTCTAAACGAAGAGGAGTAATCGCAGTCTCCCAAAATTCGAATTGATTTAACAGTAAGGGGGTTTTTATGCAAAATAAACAAGACTTGAAGAAATTAATACTCACAAACGTAAGATGATTGGTCCGACGCTGATTTAGATTTCAACAAAGCAAACCCTTACCTTCGATCGCCCAATTTAACCCAAAATCTGATCTTTTCAATCCAATTGTATCAAAAGCCCTAAAAATTAATATACCCAAAGGTTCCAATTAGGGTTCCGACAATAATAAAAATTCGTAAGGATTCTAACTACAAACCTCAATTCGATACCCGAAAATAAATTCTTACCTCGAAGTAATGATCAAACTCTCAAAAGGCTCTTCCTAGGGATTCTCTGGAGACTTTTCTGAACTTTGGTGTGCTTCTATGAATGTACGTAACTATCAGACATATAAAAGATATATATTTATATTCTTAAAACAATTAAAATTTCAAAATACCCATTGCGTCCCAAACTCTCTAATTTTAGTTTCTTTTCTTTTCTTCCCCCTTTTTTTTTCTTTAACCATTTGATTATGAGGGGTCTAACACACACCACCAAGGACTTCAATCACACCAGGAATCCATCAAAACATATATCTTTACAAGTTCCTAGTAGATTTAACTCTCACGTAATAATTAAGCATTTTTTAACAAAACTAGTAAGGATCACGTGCTTTGCACGTTGGATAGTGATTCGTAACTAAAATGTTCTATATCTTAGTGAAAAATACAATTAAGCTTGATAAGTATGATTACTTTAATGAAACCATTATAACTGAATCAATTCTGAATTGCTAATTAAAGACTCGAAATAAGAAAACTTCGACTACAAGGAATAAGGCCTTTAGCGACGGGAAAATCCGTCGCTAAAATCCTATATTCCGTCGCTAAAACTTTTCGTGACGGAATTACCGTCGCTAAAAGTCGCTCGTATAAAAGGCCGTTACTAAAAGTTTTACGACGAAATTATAAAATTCGTCGTCTAATATAGAACGTTTGGCCACGGATTTATGTCTAAATTAGCAACGGAATATCCGTCGCCAATTCAGTTTTACGTACTTTAATTTATTTTCTTTTTTAGAAAATTAGAGACGGGATAAAAATTTTAGCGACGGAATTAATCCGTCGCTAAAAGTTAAAGTCATTTTTTTAATTTTTTAATGCCCAAACCTGTAATAAAAAACTCAAACCAATTGGGTCCCATCCTCCGTCAACAATCTCAATATCTCAAATGCACGATTAACAATCTAAAATCATCAATTAACAAATCATTAATCAATAATCATAATTATCAAATGCACAATTAACAACCTAAAATTATCAAACAAATAGTCAATGTTCAAATAACACAAAATTATTCAAAATGTACATATCCGGTGCGATTAATTTAAAATATTGTCTAATTACGACTCAGAGTTCAACATTTGGGGAAAAGGTTTTTCGCAAGTGCTTTGATCAAACACCAGCACTTGAAAACGCATTTGCCCCATGTGTTGAAAGATTACAAAGTCTCCTAGATGGAGGTCATGCTGCTGCACGAATTCGTTCCAACCCTCTTCGAAGCAAAGAACCTTTTGGCCAACCTTCTTCTTCAATTTAACAAGCCATGACCCCTTGCGGCTGGTTAAAGTTGCTTCAAATCTCAATGTGGTAAGCAATCTGCAAAATGCTACCGGTATGGCCTAACATATTCATAATACAGTAAGACATGTACGTTTTTAACCAAAGAAAATTTTTTTAACACACACGAAGACACAGAGAAAGCAGGATGACATACAAGTTCTGTATGAAAATCAGGCATCATGACCTTGAAGAAGTGCCTGCTGACTGAGACGTCCCTTTTCACCAAAGCAGAAACCATTTAACCTACTTTAACATGAAAAACCAATCGAGGATTATTCAATCGACGAGCATCAATTTCATAGCTGAATTAAATCTATCAAATTATGTTAAAGTGATGCTAAAAAAACAGATCCACAGTGAGTTGTAGCTAAAATGACTACCACAAAAATCTCAACTATGCACATCATCATTTCACCACCCAAATAGCCACCTATACTGTTGAACGTCACTCACATATTACAAATAACACCCCAAAAATCTCAAACCAATCACTGAATGAAACCTAACCCTAGTGCAAATCCAATCACTGGATCTCAACGAAGACAAAAAAAAACCACCAAAGTTCAAAGATTTGCTAATTAGAGCTAACTTAGGGTAATTACAACTAATTTGATTTTCATTGGGTTCTTAGGGTTAATTAAAACTAATTAGGCTTGTTAGACACGTGACCGACATGTGTCCGACACCTCTGGACACGTGTCCGACACCTCTGGACACGTGTCCGACGCCTACCGACAAGTGTCTGAAACCTCCGGACACGTCCGAAGACATTGCTTTATTTTTTAAGAATCTTTCATGCTACACCCATCAATGCGTGTATGAACTCAGTTGCCCTTGTATGGAATACCTAACAAGAGTCCAACATAACTGACATTTACACGTTTAGGTTCAGTCTTGTTTATATGGGTCAAATCTTCCAATAAGGGCAAGGAGGAAACTCATTGGACACATCGAATAATTCATATTTAAAAAAGACTGAAAACCCATTGCCTCAATTGTAGAGGTTTTGGCGGCATTTTCTTTTAATGACCCGATCAAATCAACAACCATCTTTGGGCTGCACCGAGTCACGAAAATTGGCAACAACAAGTTAAGAGGTGCAAATAAGTATATATGCAGTACATCTCCATATAAAATCTTTGTAAAACAACATTACCCTATTATAATGAAGACTAATGCTGGCTCAAGTGTGTGCTTGGTGAGTTCATAGAGAAATTCTTGTGCTTCTGCAGAAATGACTTCTGTCTCTGCAGCTTGTTAAATAATTTTTTTGGAAAGTTCTTGTATAGCTTAGCATTGTACTGTTGTTTTGAACGTCATGAATACATAGGACCTTTTCCCTTATAAAAAAAAACTTTATTTCCAGGGTGTTATATGCTAAACTCATGTGGATGTGCTTTGCGACTTAGCTATCAAGGCAAGAAAGTGCAATGGGCAAGAAGATCAACTTCACATAACGCGCAACAATGGGAAAACTTGTTGCCACTTTGGCAACATGCATTGCAATTAAAATAACCACTACACTAATTTGGTTTTGGGATGAGGATCAGAGAGTCCGATAGATAAGACGGATGTTAGATAACAGGCACAAACTTTTCGTGTATGTGACATTTCGGTGTCGGTGTCGATCAGACGCGGTGTCCGTGACCTACTGACACCTCGACACCTCATCGACATATTCGGAAACGTGTCGGACACCTCGACATAACTCACACACACATAGCTGCCTCGACAGCTCCTTACACTCACACAAATACACGCGACGCACCTACACTGCATACACTCACGCACGCACACAACACAACACTCATGCACTCATGTAGCACACACAATAACCGGCACACACAGCTCACTCTAACACTCTAATGCACCCACACAGAGCACACACTAAAGCACACACCTACGTTTTCTCTCAGCAGATTGCCTTTCGAACACACTGCCTCACGGCGGTGGGGGTTTTAAATGAGATGTTTCAACTAAATTATTATCGCGTTAACCTAATTATATTAGCCTAATTTCAACCCACCATTCAACTAAATCATATATCCGATATTAGAATTCAATTGGGTCCCATCCTCCGTCAACAATCGCAATTCTCCATGCTTTCTAGTAATATACAAATATGGGCATCAATTTCATCAGCAATTAAACAACCTAATTCCATCAATTACAAAAACAATTCCATCAGCAATTAAAAATAATTGAAATTATAAGAAACATATCATAATTCCATAAACAAATTAGGGCAAGTTCCAATTAGGGCAAATTGACATAAATCAGAACTGAAGAAAATTAGGGCAAATGGCGCTTAAACATGCATAAAGCAAATTATGGCAAATTGACATACAGAGAGGTGGTGCGGCGGTGGCAGTGTTGGGGGCGCGGCGGCAATAGAGGGCCTTGGTGGCGCAGCAGTGGAGGGAATTGGTGGCGCAGCGTTGGTGGCATGTGGATATGGAGGGGCACGACGTCGGGGGAGGGGGGGCGGTGATGTCGCCGGAGGTGGTTCGTCGGAGAGATAGAACGCCAATATCACCGGTGAGTGGGTGAGAGTGAGAGACAGAGAGAAATGGGGAGAGTGAAAAAATACGAAGTTGTTTTATAAGGACTTTTAGCGACGTAATGACACCGTCGCTAAAAACCCGTCGAAAAAAGATATCTTTAACGACTGAATTTTTAGCGACGGTAACTTTTTGTCGCTTATAATTTTTTAACGACGGACATTTTACCAACGGGTTTATCCGTCGCTAAAATACGTATTGGGCATCGCTAAAAGTCCGTCGCAAAATTCTAATTTTCTTGTAGTTGTGGAAAACATTTCTTACTTTGAAATGCGAATTGCCAAATTGTTACTATTTGATTATCATACATGTTTCTTTGGTCACATCAAGTTGCCACAAAAGAGAATATTATTCTATATTACATATTGTTGTAATAAGTTTCAACCATCTTTTACAAATATTTAATTCTCGTCGAACGATATAAGTTTGGCGTTATAGTAATAAAGGTAAAAAAGTGGTCTACAAAAAAATTGACGCACATATAATGTAATGTGAAGTGTATATTGGAGTTACCCAATCTCTTGTAATATAATTTTTTGGCACCTATATAAGTCTAGAAAGTATGAGATAAAAGTTAGGAAGTTAGAAGAAGTTTGAATTATAATTAAGTGATATTAACAAAAGTTCAAAACTTGTTTCCCAAAATGTAAAAGGTAAAGTTCTTCTCGTAGTAGTTATGACTAATATAAATTTTGTAGAACCCAATAACTTAGGAGCTTAAATGTTATATCTTTAAAATCAAGGATTAAATGAAGTCAAAAGATCTAGTAGGGCACATATAAAAGCTCAATTGCTTACGTTACAAATGTAATAGCTATAACTTCAAAGGATCTTCTTAAAATTTTAACGTTTTCTTTTAAAGTTTTAACCCTTTTTTCAGTAAACATGTCCATCAAACTTCAAAATATCACCAAGGCTTTTAGTATCATCCATTATCCATCTTATTTTATAGAGTTATTTCTTGTAGTAATGGTCGTTGGGGTCGAAATAGTCCTCCAATTTTAATTTCTTTGGGCTATGATCTAGTCCCATTAAAATCTTTTATGTATTTCTTATTTGAAAATTAAAGTATAGAGGAAGTTCTCTTTCAATTTTTCTATCTTAAGTTTTAAATTCCTAGTATAATTTACCTAAATTTTAAGCTTTCTTGATAGTGTACTCTAAAACTTTCTTTAGTTTTAATCAACCGCACTGTATCTCTTTCTGCTAGCCCTAACTTCCCATGTCTCCTGTTGATGAGCCATCACATTCACCAAGAGAAGATTTTATTCAAAATTCAGAACTTAAAAAACCTTTTTCGGAAGAGATTCCAACCTTCAATCTTTGTAGCAATTGCCTCGACTTTTGGTGGAAGACATATGCTAACAAGCAACTTAAAGGTTTTTAATTTATGGGTAATTGGGTATCCTGGAATACCCGTTTGTTGGGCATAGGCTTCGATTGTAGCTGGCGTAATGGTGTGTGGGTTGGCTTGATGGTCTTGTTGGGGTGGTGTTGGTGAAGGCTGTGGATTAGAATTTTGGTGTTCACGGGTGGGAGATGGCTTTGGCCGGCTGGTGGTCTTGTGGTCGACGGCAGAGATGTCGACTACTGGATCTGTCGTCGGTGGCCGCGGTGCGCTCGGTGGTGCATTGGTGTGGGTGACCAATGGCCGCGAGTTTAGTGGAGCAACTGAAAGATATTTCATAGTAGTGCGTGGGGTGGTCTGAAGCATAGTAACAATAACCGCGAGTTTTTGCCGATATTGGCGAATTTAGACCACCCCACGTTATAGTAACAATAACCTGCTCCCGTCTCGGAGTGACCCAGGGGTCATAGTCCCTAGGGTGCTAGTGAAGTCCCCAGCGCCGGAGCACATAGGCCAGTCATGCAGCACCCTGGCGGAGATAGTGTCCCAGAGGAGTCGCCTATTCTGCGGGCCGAGGTAGCATCCCGGAGGAGCCGTCTACCTGGCGAAAGGGGAGTCTTCGTGCCGGAGCACTTAGAGCTCCCTGGCAGAGATAGTGTCCCGGAGGAGTCGCCTATCCCCGCAGGTGAGTCCTTGTGCCGGAGCACTCGGAGCGCGTCAAGGTTGCATCCTGGAGGAGTTGTCTACCTGACGAGCCAAGGTAGCATCCCAGAGGAGTTGTCTACCTGGCGAAAGGGGAGTTGAAAAGCTCCCTGACAGAGATAGTGTCCCGGAGGAGTCGCCTATCCCCGCAGGTGAGTCCTTGTGCCGGAGCACTCGGAGCGCGTCAAGATAGCATCCCGGAGGAGCCGTCTACCTGGCAGAATGGGAGTCTTCATGCCAGAGCTCCCTGGCGGAGATAATGTCCCGGAGGAGTCACATATCCCCGCAGGATGATGTATACTCCGGAGAGTGGGTCGAAACATATTTCACGACCAAGGCAAGGTGCGCATGGTGTGGTGAATGAGTGTGGTGCCCGGGGGGCATGTAACATGATTGTGGCGCATGGGCGCGATGAAGTGTGTATGGAGCGGTGCGCGGGTGCCGGCGACCGGGGTTGCGAAAACGTCGCGCAGGCGATGTGAGTCACAGAGCTATCGCGCGGACGCGGGCGACAAAGGTCGCGGAGATGATGTCCGGGCGACGGGGGTCGCAGAGATGACATCCGGAAGACGGGCAACGGGGGTCGCGGTGTTGACGTCCAGACGACGGGGGTCGCGGAGTGATGCATGGTCCCTTGAAGATTAGTGAAGGTGCTAAGGATGGAGGCCAAAGGCCAAACCTAGGGGGAAGGCCAAGGCCAACCTCAAGGGGAGGCCGAGGCCGACCCTAAGGGGAAGGCCAAGGCAGAGGCCGACCCTAAGGGGAAGGCCAAGGCCAACCTTCTTGGGCAAGTGTCATGGCGTGCCGACCGGCGACAGGCGGAATGTGACGGTCGAAGCGTGATGCGGCGTCGCACAAAGATGAGTTTCTTAGTGGCGAAGTCACGTAACAAAAATGAGAAGTGCTCGTGACTTGAGCGTATATGCTTTGACCGGTTGTGATCGTTGAATATTGATTGTTGCTTATGCGGACGTGTCATGGAAATTGGGACCCCAGTGGGCCTTTAGGTGTCACCAAAATAGGTTAGGAACAAAACTTTTAATCGACTATATCTATATGAATAATGGTTCTTATCTTGCATTTACAGGCTTTATACGCTACATATTCCATTAGTTCAGCAAAAGAGTAAACTGATTGACTTGATGTTTCATATATTGCTACTTTTTGGATTGATCTTGATTCTTAAGCAGAAAACTATCGAATCAATATGCGATGTGTTTGACATAGGCAGCAAAATCTTGTTAAATTTATGTACGTACAATTGAAGATCATGTGTAATATAGCTGGTTGCAAAGTTACACACATTCAAAAATTACCAACACTGAGAGTCCCTGTAATCACCATTACAAAAAAGAAAAGGCAAGAGCTGTTCATAAAAAATTACCTTTCTCCTTGTAGCTAATTTTTCTTTAGAATTTGATGAATAATGGAGGCAACATGCAGAGGCTTTGGTGGCTTAGGGTAATAACGTGAATATAAGTTGGATAAAAGTAGGTTTTGGAGTCCATGGATGACTTAAACTTTAGGGTTTGGTTCCTTTTTTTTCTTTGATTGATTGTTTGTTTGTTTGTTTGTTTGTTTTTGAGTTTGAGCAAAAGTCATAATAGCCCTTAAATCCAATAAAACTATTTACTCCAATAAGGGTATTTCAGGAAGGATAATTCATATTGTATAAGAAGTCAAAAATACTCTTATTTTTAAATAGACATC
Source organism: Escallonia rubra (assembly GCA_033065855.1). Classification (NCBI taxonomy): domain Eukaryota; kingdom Viridiplantae; phylum Streptophyta; class Magnoliopsida; order Escalloniales; family Escalloniaceae; genus Escallonia; species Escallonia rubra. Next base: position 73,153 of record JAVXUO010001313.1, on the reverse strand, counting down.
TAATCTAAAAAGGACATTTTATGGGGAAAAAAATGTTATAAGTCGAAAACACCCTTAGTCATCCATAACCTTTTATGACGAATTTAATTAAAAAAGGGTACTTTAAGGAAAAAAAAGATTAGAAGGATAATTCATATTGTATAAGAAGTCAAAAATACCCTTATTTTTAAATAGACATCTAATCTAAAAAGGACATTTTATGGGAAAACAAATGTTATAAGTCGAAAACACCCTTAGTCATCCATAACCTTTTATGACGAATTTAATTAAAAAATGGTACTTTAATGAAAGAAAAGATTAGTCATTTAAGCTCGTACGTGCTTATATATATATATATATATATATATATATATATGTGTGTGTGTGTGTGTGTGTGTGTGTTGATTAAACTACTTTAAAGGACAATTGCTAAGTACAATGTTCACTTCTGACATTTATGAGTCAACTAGAGTGAGCAGCTTCATTTTGATGAAACATAAGCACCAAGAAATGGAGAGATTCAAGAGATTGCAGAAGATAATTAAGCTAAGAAGAGAAGGCAGTTTGGAGAGATTCACGATATACAACATTGCAATGAACAGCTAGACATTGACTTTTTCCATAGTTTTAAGGATCTGTGACGCGTACCAAGTACAGTGAAAATTGTATATTACTCTAATGCACAGTTGCAGATGGGGCAGATCTGTGGTGGCGCAGCAGTAGGGTGACGAACGTGGGGTGGCTGGGGCTGCGGCCGGGTGACGACGGTGGTTGCCTAGTAATGGTAGTGGTGGTGAGGGCTTAGAGGGTAAGTAGTGATAGTTTTTTTTTTAAGTTAAACATGAGAATGATGATATATATAGAGGACGGGGTGAACAGACTATGGATACAGGAGTAGCGTAGCTACTTTCCATGGGCATAAAAGGTAGTGATAAATTGGGCATGTTACTTTAAGTTGAATTAAAGTGTAGGATTTACTCTGCTTTAGTTCAATTGTAATGTGTATAAGTTTACGAGATTAGTTGTTATAAATTTTTGTGTACATAGAGTCACGGGGTTTGTCGTGACCTTTTATGCCGTTTGGCGATTGTAATTGCTGAAAAAGCTCTTTATCAATGCTATTCTCGATCTTATCAAAAAAAAAAGGTAGTGATAGTTGTGAAAGTGATGAAATGAAATGATTTTTTTTAAAACTAATTTATCTAAGCACAAAAAACAAACAACACGGTTAGATTATTAGGACATTCCGCTAAAAGACAACTAAAAATTTCGCGTTTTTTCTTTTCTTTTCGCTCACAAACAACATGAAAGAAAACACATTTTTCTTTCATCCTGAAACTCACAAACACGCACAAAAAAAAAGGTGTAATCATTTCTCTTCCCTTCTCTTCTTTTCTCTTCTCCTCCCTTATCTTCATTTCTTTCGACTCAAAATTAACTCACAATGTAAGCTGTTTAAACACAAGAAAGATGAAGAACAAAATAAAAACTGTGGGGGCTAGCTCTAACGAGAAGCTAATGCAAAACAATGTCCTAAGACAATGAAAAAAGTGAAGTATCTGCTGCTTTTGGTAGAAATATAACTATCGAACTATACCACATTTGCGGTTAAGCAAGGACCTTGATATAAAACAACTTAACTTGCTTCCTTGCAAATTTGAGATTAAAGACAACATGCAGGATGAAATCAATACTCAGGAAGCTTTTACTTGGATGCCAAAATGGTTGAAGCCAAGCACATTATACATATCGCGCTTGAATAGTGACCAAGCTCTGCACACAAGGCATCACAGTGATGTGGAAACCGTCGTCAGGAAGAAAGTAGACGCCGCCCAGTTGTTTTTCGCTCACCATATCAAGAAAAGCCAATTTCTGTCCAACGGTTTGGTGCAGAATGCAATGTTAGTTGGAAAGGTCCCGCCAAGCCCAGATCATATTATATCTTGTTACTTTCTCAATACAAACTGCCTTCCATGGCGATTTAGAGGCTTTGCTCCACAATTCGACCAGAAAACAAACTCAAAATCCACAATCCAAACTTCACTGTGTTGGGTGGGAAGTAGTTGTTTCAGATGTGATTCTTCGCCTGTATTATATATCAGGTTAGTTTCTATCTTCGCACACACACACGCATTGTTGTTACATATCATCATCACCTACTTCTTTAGCTTTACTCTAAATTTCGAGTTTGATGTTTCCATCTCATCTAGTTCCTTTTCACAAAATTTTCCCACCAAACTCGAATTCCTATATACTGCTTTTCTCTCTCTGTCTGTGGTTGTGTGTGGTTGTGTGAGTGAGAGAGAGAGAGAAACGCATAGATATAGACAGAGAGTACATAATAGTGTCCGCCAATCCTGGGTTTCTATTGAATATACTAGAATTGGATCTAGTGTAAGCTATATTACATTAAAGTTGAAACCATAATCTTCTGATATGTAGTCTGCTAGTTATATTTAAATGGGAAAGCAAGGGTTTCCTAGGAGTCCGCGTCCGGAGCATACAAATTTTAATCTACCATTTAGATTGAAAGACATGCAAAAAGGTGGTGATCCTTCTACAGGGAAGAGGGTGACAGGGGGAGACTGCCAATGGAACAAGGTTGTTCTGTTCCATGGTTTAAAGAATGATTCTGCAAAATTTGGTGCTTACAAGGGTGGTTATCCTGGGAAAAGGCATGTGTGGTTTCGTAGGCATGTTCGTTCGATTATCTTCACAATTGCGTTGATGGGTTTTCTTTTTCTTTTGGATTCTCTTTTGATATCTGTCTTTGATCCTGCAAGTCTCAAGTCTAGTTCAACCCCAAGGAAATCAACAGGAAAACAGGTAACACATCACCCAAGCCTTCATATGTTTCTATTGTGTTATGAGACCATTATTTTTTATGTATGTTCAATCTTTCATCTTTGTACTTAAAACTTGAAAGGCCAAACTTGAGTCTCTTGATGTATTCTCTATGCTCCTTCACTTTTTTGTCAACTTGCATTGGTATAATTAGTTAGTAAGTTGTCAGGGTCATACATTCCACCTTGTGGATGCTGAATTCTTCAGTATGTAATCGGTAACTCTGAATTGCATGTCAGTTTATTTCGGGAAACAATTGTCAGGACATATTTTAGTAAGTGATTTTCCTGTGCTGTCTCATCGGAAGTTGACAATGTTGATGCAAAAATGGGATACTCTGGATGTGGAACAAAATTTGTGCAAATCTAGTTGCTTTTCTTCTCATGATAGATTAAGTAATTGATGTTAACTTAGTAATAGAAATAGAAACTTATGATTGTCGATAAGCAAGGGGCCTAGTCACATTCCTGAGGAAATTTGTACATCGATGGTCTTTTTCATACGGTCGACGGACAGTTCTAGTTTCTATGGTATACTCATTCTAATGCTTATTCATATTTCATAGGTAAATAGGTTTTGTCTTATTATCGCAGTTAGCAACAACGATTATATGCCATCTGCAAGCTATTTCACTTCCTTCAGTATGTGCATTTTAGTTTTATTTTTTCTCGTTCTTGCATCATGTCCAACTTTGATGCCATTGTTACACCAGTCCTATTTAGCCCCTTACTCCTTCCCAATCTAACACTTCCTTGTTTATTGTGTTTCCATAACCTGTTTTAGTAATTAGTTTTCTTATATTCTTAAGCTGATTGGACCTTTTTGGAATGTTCTTTATAAATCAAATACTGTACAGAGTTTTCAAGCTAGGTTTACCAGAATATGCGATAGTGGAACTAATAGCCATCTAGTAGTTGCAAACTTGGAGCTATATATGATGGACAGATACCAACTACTATATTAACTGCCTGTGCTTTTGAAGGGAAGCACAGATGCTTACAGTAACAATGAAAAAGCAGCAGTACAGATGTATGACCGACTTCTAAATTCGGCTTCTAGTGCTCTTGCAGAGGTTTGATCCATATCCTGGTTTGCATGTACTATCCATAAACATGTCAGAAACTCAGACCAGATAATAAAATTTCATATGTTGATGCTACAAAGAGAGTTTAAGAAAGATACGTCAAAGTTGTGGGAGGAACCATATCCTCGGGCATCATTGTGGAGACCTTGTGCAGATAGAGAAGCACCAAAAAGTGCAGGGATTCTGCGATTCTACGTAATCTTATTGAGCATTACTTGTTTCAACTGTCACGTCACAGGAATTAGTTAATCTGGTAGCTCAAGTGCGCTGTAATAAGTTAAAGTTGTTGGGGCAGGAAAACTTAAAAACAGCACTGCCTTTATACTGATCAGCGCAAATGGAGGTCTGAATCAACAACGAGTTGCTGCAAGTATTTCTGTGCTCAATTGGTACAATGCATTTGTACTTTGATATTGATTAAATAGCCTATACGCCTTTTTTGCTACGCTTTGTGCATGTCAAATTGCATTTTCATCAACTAGGCCTGCGGGTTGTTATAAATCAGAGAGTTTTTTTAATCTTATACCAGATATAGCTGTGCTTTTGGGTGAAGTGAACACTTTTTAGTTGGCTGATCTTTAATCTTTCAAAGCCATGTGCAATATGCTAGCTGCCTAAGTTGTACATTCTGAAGTGGAAAGTAGTCAAAGTGAAGATAAGATAGTGGATGAAGCAAAATTCTTTTTAAAATAAATTGGTTCTATGCAGAGAAGAGAAGCCTTTTGATTTATTGATAGCGGTACTGCCCAGATTTTTGCCGGTTAAACATTCTAAGGATTAAGTCCTGCATTATTAGCTATTTCATGAGTAAACATCGGCCATCTCAAAGTTGTATTGTCATTCAAGTGTACGGTGGTTCTTGCCATTCCTTTAATATATGACCAAGTATCCGGAGTTTGGCTCTGAGTGCCCCAGAGGGATGCATGTTCCACCAGTGATAAGCAGATATGAAAACCGAAGATGAGGGTTAAAGAATTTTCATAAGCTAATATTTATTAGGTTCCTATGGATGACAAACAACTTCATGTTGATAATTTTTTAAGACTGAGAGCTTCCTAGAGTACTTGAAACCGAATATCCCGGACTAGATATTGTGAAGTTGCTGGGAGAAGCTTAAGCTGCGTAGTCTACAGAAAGGGGGAGATGCAACTATCTGTTAAGGTCGCTCAGTTATCCCAAAGCCCACTCTGCAGAAGAAGGTCGCATGATAGTGTTTTATATCAACTGAAATTAATACTTGGAACTGAAGGGGGTCCAATTCTTTAGATGAATTTTCTTTCCACCAGGATTTGTACAACACTGCAGTGGAGAACCGAGCAAAATTATATATTAGGGTCACATAGTAATCCATGAAGTAGTTGGGAGTTATGATAATGATGTGTGCTTTGGACTTCGTTAAGGTTGCGTGCACTTGGTTTCCCTACGCTCATGGTTTACCTCCTCAAAAATTGTCTGCCCTTTTTCATTCATCACATGCATCTAATCTGTTAAAATAGAGGAATCCATACTTCGGTTGAAAGGACTTGAAGTTGTCGAATGTTCAAATTTATATGATATATATTATCTTTTAGTTTGCCTACAACCTATGCTTCACTTGCTACTTGTGTTTGAGTTGAAATAACCGGAAGGAGAGGCGAGTTAGGAGCATAGCTTGATAACTGCTTTTTCCTTAAATTTGAAGAGTCCTTACCTTGTGTTTGTGTTTGTTAAACATTACAAAGATATGCTTGTGACTGATCTTTTTTGGTAGGTCCATCTCTTATCCATTTAGTTTTTCATTAAACACATAAAAGATGAGGTAAAAACCAGGTAATTTACTGTGCCTGCAGGTTTGCAATGCTGTTGCTGTGGCCTCTCTGTTAAATGCGACATTAGTTATTCCCAAGTTTCTTTACAGCAATGTGTGGAAGGATCCCAGGTGTGAAACTATCTCTGGTAGTAATTTATCTGAACCAACTGGTTGTACTCCCTCCCCCTCCTCTCGGTTATGATGGTGTTGACTATCATGCCATTAGTTGACTCGGGTCTTGGAGAGTAGATAGCAAGTTACAATCTGATGTTTCCCTTTCAAAGGCTCCTAATATCTTCATTTTCTGCTTCAATCAGTCTTAACGCCAACTTTTTCTGCAACTAGACTTGATAAAATTGCCATTGCTTTAGCCCTATTGGTAGAATCATGACATCTTATATAGTTGACTCGTTAATTTATAAGTTGTGCCTGATGTGATCCCATTGGTAAACTAGCCCTTCTCACTATCCTTATGTCACAAACCATTGTACACATTGTTGCACTTCTCCTTTTGTATGTTCATATACTTTTTTAACAGAAAACTTGTACTGTTATTTCCTCCACGGTATGTGCAGCCAGTTTGGTGATATTTATCAAGAGGAATATTTCACGAATACTCTGAAGAATGACGTAGATATCGTGAAGGAGCTGCCTCCTCATTTGAGATCGCTTGACCTGGTAGCAATTGGTAGTCAAGTACGTCATTCTACTCATTTATGTTTTCGTATCAAGAAACTGTATGTCATTGCAGAATAAATGTATGATCCCTTTCATCTTTGCTTTTCAGATTACTGATGCTGAAATTCCAAAGGAGGCAAGTCCTCATGAATATGTTGAGATCATACTTCCTCTCTTGTTGCAGAATGAAATTGTCCACTTCCTTGGATTTGGAAACCGGCTCGGCTTTGACCCTGTTCCTTCTGAACTTCAGGTTGAGAACGTCTTATACAGATTAATGCGTTTATTGAAACATTATGCCTATCAGCTCTGCCTGAACTTATTTAGGTGATAAATGTGTGCTTTGGATTTTGAATACTCAGTGTTATATTTTTAACAAACTGTTTATCAGTTATTGGTGCTCTTAGGCAATTTCTTAGGTCTGTGAAACTAATAGTGCAATTCAGTTGAAGTAGGTTCTACTAGTCCTCTCGTCCTGAGGCTTTTTATTTCTGGTCCTAGTATCAACTTAAGTTGATGTCATGTACATGGCAGACTAAATACACAAGCTGATTTTTTCCGTTTAAGGAAGCGTTAAACCTTAGTTGCACAAAGCGAGGGCGGGGACGGGAGCGGGAGCGGGAACGGGGGCGGGGGAGCGGGAGCGGGAACGGGGGCGGGGGAGCGTAAGAACCTGGAAGAATTTAAGGTTGGGAGCGGCTTGAATAAATAAATGCGTTAAAGTCAAAGAGTATTGCCATTTCTTGAATATAGTTTGAGAGAGAGAGAGAGAGAGGGAGGGAGGGCAACAACAAACAAGGACTTGAAGGAAGAGAGAAACAAGGAATTGAGTTGAAAAGGGCTTGATTTTTAGGTACTCTCCAACTTATTCCATGCATCTCTGTCCAGCTAACGGGATGGAGTTCCCATATGAGCTTGGGACGAGATCCCATGGAGCTCCTAACTTGGGATCGCAAAAGCGAGTTTCCGAGAGAGAAGCGTCACCATATGAGGAGTTTCCTGCAACTAAGGGTTAAACTATGCCATGCAACCTTGCTAATGATCAAGTTTCATAAACCATAAAATTTTCCTTAGCTCAAATCCACATTTTTTATGTTTTGAGCTATCAGCTTATGTGACTGAAAAAGAAGAGAACTATCAGCATATGATGTTTCGTTTTCTCAACATTTTATGCGGGTCATCAGATTTTCATAAAAGCACATCCTAAGGCCTTACATCAGTTTAATTTTAGCTGCACATGAGTCGTTCACGGCTGTCTTATGTATGCTTAGATGTTTCAATCGNAGATCTTGAGCCATTAACACTGTGTGAACATGTGCATAATACATTAATGCATAATTTTGGATTATTGCAGAGGTTAAGATGCAAATGTAACTTCCATGCTTTAAAGTTCGTGCCAAAGATTCAAGAAGTTGGTTCATTGTTGATTAGGAGGATAAGGAAGCATGATGCCACAAGAAGCATGTTAGATAAGCAACTGCTTGGAAACTTCATCTCAAATGTTCCCTTGAAAGGGCATGATACCGTAAGAAGCCATTCCAAGTATCTTGCTGTACACTTGAGGTTTGAAGTTGATATGGTGGCCTATTCTCTGTGTGAATTTGGAGGTGGAGAAGCTGAGAACAACCTTCAAGCTTACAGGGAAATCCATTTTCCTCTGCTCATTGAGCGCTTGAAGAAACTAAAGTATAATAATTGATTTGTGGTTGTTTAATGTTTTTGACCAACATCTATTAGTACATTAATCTTTTTTCTGTTTTACATTAATGGCTGCAGGCCCGTAATTCCAGCAGAGTTACGAAAGTTGGGGAAATGCCCATTGACACCAGAAGAAGCAGCACTTGTTCTTGCCGGTCTTGGTTACAAGCGTGGAACCTACATTTACCTTGCTGGATCTCATATTTATGGGGGACAGTCAAGGATGCATCCCCTGACTAGTCTTTATCCTAATCTGGTGACAAAGGAAGATCTCCTCACACCCAGTAAACTTGTGCCTTTTAGAAACTTTTCTTCTCAGGTAAATCGCCATTAGCTTTCCCTTTTCGGCTAGAAAATATTGTTTGCCTTCGAATCTTGTACGCTGTCTTATTGCTTCATGAATTTCAAATCTTGCCTTGCCAACATAGCTGAACTGGTTAACAAGAATTGTTATACCATTTTAATGTATGGCTAGACCAGATTTTCTTATACTCAGTCCCACTTCTGTCACTCCTGATATTGCAGCGAAAGGTCTTACCGAAGGATTTTCTTCATTATGATGGAGTGGTTGCCTTCTTCACAAATTGGTGCAAGGTTGCCAATATCTAAACATCCCCAGCCCTCAGAACCCCAGAAGCCTCGGGGCTGCGTAATTAGTAGGAGGGTGATAGGGTAGAAGAAGCATGCTAATGAAACACATGAAATCCTGAAAATATATACCAGAAACGGAAGCTGTGAAATCAGCCAACCAAGAGAAGCCCAACTAACTTGTTAGAGTGTGTTAGGAAGATAATTGCCTCACCATCCAAGGGATGCCATGTCCAGAGGTCACAAGCTCAATGTTCCACCAAATGATAATTTTTTCTGTATCAAACTTTGGAGTGTGAAATAAACATAAATGGATGTATAACAAGGCTACTTCTAAAAGGACACCTCAATAATCCCGAAAACACAATTGAGTGGTGAAAGAAAACTTCATTCTCAATTATATGAAAACTTCTAGTCAGTTTTAGGGTAACTGCGCATGTTCAACACCTTTGCATCCAGTCATTCATAAGATAGATACAACTTTTTTGTGATGCAAGTTTGTTGTTTTAGATATCGTTAATTATAAATGCTGACAAGCGAGATTCACTGTGATACAGATGGCTGCTCTGGACTACATTGCCTATGCGACTGCTGATGTATTTGCTATAACAGACTCCGGGAGCCAACTATCGTCCCTGGTGTCTGGTTTCCGAACATATTATGGAGGTGGCCGTGCTCCCACCTTGAAGCCTAGTAAGAAGAGGCTTGCAGCAATTTTGTCTGAAAGTAGCACCATAGGATGGATCATCGTATGATCTACACCAGTGCTTGTGTATGTATGGGAGGGAACCTGAGAAGTATGATGGAGATGTAGCTTGATTATACTGGATCCTAAATTGTGGGATTGGGGGGTGGAAAACCATTATGAGATCTCTAAGACACCATGACACGCAGGTTTGTATCATAGTAATTGCTTATATCAGTCAGAGTGTGTGTATGGGTGTGTGTGCGCTCGCGCGTGTCTTTACCTGGTTATACTGGATACTAGAAATCTAATCAGTGTGTACTTTTATTGAATAAAGGCAATGAAATGCATTCTGAATTCTTTTGTTGTCAAGCTGCATTTAAACTTACTACTGACAAAGTGAAGTTAAATCAAGGAGTTTCACTGCGAGTTATTTTCAATAAAGAGGTGAAAGTAATTTGGGTAGCGGAAGATCTTTGAAACTATTAACTGTGAAACCGAATGCCTGGATCCTATATAATTATTAATGCAGAAGTACTACTATAAGTGAATGAATCCCGGCCAGTTCAAGATAGCGTGGAAAGTACTGCTATAAGTGAATGAATCTCAATTTAATTCACTTGCAGTGAATCATATCCCTCCCAAGCAGTGAATTTCTCAAATGGTTATAGGATTCTAAACTGTCAAACTACTTCAGTGTAGGTTATTCCCTCCCACTATCTTGTCTTCTATGTGATAGGATTCTTAACAAATTCAATGCTTGATTTCCATTCCAAAACTGCACAGTTTTTGAAGCTGAAAATTGCATATTGGTGGTGAGAATGCATTACCAGATTGAAATAGTGCACGTGAATTATCATGTTCTAATGTGCGACATTAGGCCTTGAAACTGGAAATACGAAGTTTCCTCGTGTGGGTTGGTCGTAGGTACAGTCGTACATGAGTTAATAATCTCACGCATAATTTATAATGACATGGTCATATGTCTACGTCCTTAGCCTTGCAGTGCTTCAATGAAGCTTCTGATTATTGATACTTTGGAGAAAAAATCTGGTCAGATAATAGTTAGCTATTAGATTGTTGTTTCAAGGAGTTTCAATGCGATACGAACTTGATATAAGCCACCATGACATGCAGGTTCAAGGAGTTTCAATGCGAATTTTGTAATAATTAAATTTTTTTGGTAAGAGAACAATTTAGAAACTCCTTAGATTTAATTCCTTGGATTTAATCTAAGGAGTTTCTAATTCTTTTGATGTCAAGCTATAATTGTGGAATGGAAAAAGGATAGCATTCTTTCCAGGGGTTTTGTGTATGTTCTTTCTTGCAGATTCTAGGTTATCAAAAAAGCAAGGCCTCACTAAAGGATATGAAATATGGGCGAGGGAGACACAAGAATATGTAGGGTATGACAATTGAAGGTACAAATGGCAAAAATGCAAGAAGCTCTTGATTGACTCATAGGGAACAGCTTTACAGAACTAGACACTGGTTATAGTTCTCAGGTACACACGCACCCAACATAATGATTGTTAGTCATATTCTCTAATCCCCACACATACAGCATGACTTTGTTCATATTCCATGGAAATGAAGTGTACTTTAGGCATTACCATAACCCTGAAATGTTTTTGATCCTGCATTGTTTTAAATAGCACAGTACAGAGTAATCTGTTCTTTGTTTATACAGCAAAATTTAGAATATCCCTTCTTATTCTGCTATTGTGATGTGCTACTGTGATATGTTATTGTGTTGTTTTTAATCTGCTATTGTGTTGTTGTAACTTGTTACTATCAATTTTGAGGGGTTCTCATCTCGCTTGCCTAGGGGTTATGGGGATTGTCTTTGCTTGTGTGGTTGGCGATGGTCCTTTTAGCCAATGTGAGCCGACCTCCTTTAACCCCTCGACCAAAATAGCCTTCTTTTTTTAGCCATTGTGATGCGAACTGGTTGGTGACATTAATGTACATTCGGGTATCATTTGAGGAAAGGCATGGCTATCATGATTAGCTAGATGTTCTCATTAGGGCTGCTGTTTGTGATGTATGAATTGAGCTTGCAGGGCCAGGACGGTCTCTGGTACTTAAGACATATAGATGTCCTTGAATTACTCCGGTCTCCATTAATGTGGATACTTGTCTTCTCTACCCTTTTTGTACATGTTCAGCCATTTTTTCTTATTGTCATTCACTTTGAGCAACTGTGTTTTCAAATTTTATTGACTAATGTTGAACAAGCTTTATGGAAGTCAACTGAATCGCACACTAACGGTTGCTTGATTATGTCCCAGGCTAATGTGGAGGCAAATACAATTAGATCGAGCAATGGAAGTGGTTGATATTGCAAATTGCGTTGCGTTTCATCTTTTGAAAGAGCTATATATGTAGACCATCCTATAAAAATTGTTTCTTGTGAAACTGATTTTCTAGTTAACCTAAACTGTTGTGTAGTAGTTTGATAGTTAATTATGTAGGAAGGCTCTTTCAAGTTTTTGTGTTCACCTTCCCTCCCATTTGTTAGAACATAATCAAGCAACCCTTATATAAGGGTTGCTTGATTATGTTCTAGGCTAATGTGGAGGCAAATGAAAATAGATCGAGTAATGGAAGTGTTTGATGTTGCAAATTGCAGTGCGTTTTATCTTTTGAAAGAGCTATATATGTAGGCCTTGTCCTAGAAAAAATGTTATTAGTAATATTGATGTGGCAGTTTGATGTTTTATTATGTAGGAAGGCTCTTATAGTTTTTGTGTTTAGTCTCCCTCCCTTCTGTTCGTAACTATTTGATGCCTTATGAAATTACATTTTGCGATGTATGGCTTTAATCTTTTTATGGCTTGTTAAAACAATACCTATTCTTATTTTTCTCTGGCCTTCATCAATTGATCTGCAGATAAAGCACTAGCAATTGCATTTCCTCGTTTCAGCTGGTTCGTGCTTCTGAGGTAAATTCTCCTGGGATTTGCAAATTTCCCCTTATTATGGCAATGAATAGTGTTTTCGAGTTTTAGGATCTGTTCAAATAAGTGCTTCTTTGGTTTGTTTCTGAATATTGTTTCTATTCATGGCAGGGAGAGACATGTACAAGAATCATCTGCAAGAGCTTGCACAAAGAAGCTGTTTCAACCTTCTTTCTTTTGCTTGTATCGGAGAAAGGCCTGATCATGCGCCTAGATTCAAAGCTTCTGTCAACTTCAATGGAGAGATCTTTGACATCTCCAGTTACTATACCACTTTAAGGCAGGATGAGCATGCTGCTGCTGAGGTTGCTTTTAATGTCCTGTCTACAAGGGTTCCTTCAAGGTTCAGTTCTTGTAAGTTGATTCCTTCTTTGCATGTCCTTTAAGCTCCAGATATTTTCTTTGTTTGCATTTAGTTGATGCTCTTAATCACTATCTAATCAAGTATTTCTTGCCAGTTCATTAAAATGAGACTAGGGTGTACAAGAACCTTCTCCAGGAAACTGCTCACAGAGCTAGAGCTGGACTAGAACTCCCTGTATACACCACTTCAATAGGATCAAGCCACTTCATTGGTTAGAAATACGTCGTGGATTACAAAGCTTTGATTATGCCATGGATCTCGTACAGCTTCTTGAGCAAGGTTCGTGGATTTGTTTTGGTTGTGAATTTGTGATTTAGTTTAGGAATTTGTACGATATAAACTACTACTTCAGTGAATATAACAATTTTGATATGTTGAACATCGAAGTAAATTGTTGTTGTACATGACTTCATCTTGTTTATACTAATTTACATATATCCTTTTCACATGTGATAAGAAACCTATTCGGGGATTAAAATTATTTTTTTTCTAAAAAATAAAAGCTACAGCAGCGGTTTGCCTAATGCTGCCATAGGCCTACAGCAGCGGCCGTTAGCCGCTGCGGTATGGGACATAAGTAAGTGATGGAGGAAAAGATATACAAGCGGGAGCACCGTTGCTAAATCTCCATTGACCGCTGCCATATGTCTATCGCAGCGAGACCTACTGCAGCGGTATATCACCGCTGCTATAGGGTATGGCAGCGGTCATTTGGGCTATGACAGCGTTTTTTGACCGCTGGCAGAGGCCATTTTTCTTGTAGTGTATTTGCTTACTTGTAAATGATGATGGTACCATTGGCTTTTATCTCCAAATATCGCAGGTCATCATGATGGAGGGAAGAAGCGGTTGAGATTGAAAGGGAGGGTGTAAAACTCCTCGTTTCGACTGTCTCCTTTGAATGTTCTGAATTTGGCCCACCATGGCATCCCCCTATCTCTAGCACTGTCTTTGAATTCAAGGGTGTTGTCCAGGAACACAGCAACAATCAAGGCAACTGTTGGCGAGGATAAGAATATGGTATTTAGGAAGTCATTAAACTGCAAGGCAAGAAAACAAAAGTATATGTGAATAAGGAAGTCATTAAACTGCATGGCAAGATGGTATTTAGGAAGTCATTAAACTGCATGCCTTGCCCCATAAGTTTTTTTATCTGATCTATTTGTCTAATAGAAACTTATAATGAAGAGCATTGTCTACAGGACCTGTATCTTGCAATTTGCCTGTATCTTGCAAGTAACTGTTTATTTCTCAGGGGAAGGCATACAGGTGAAGAATGTCTTTCTACGACCTCTGAATAAATTATCAACATATATGAAGAGGAAGTCTTTCGTATTTAATGTATGCAATGATTGTTGAAGTGTGGGATCACATGCTAACTCACGCATCCGGCGTTGGTATGCGCAGGACCATGCAGAGCCGTGTATTCCCTGAAATACTCGGGTATGGACAAGCCCAGGTAGAATGAAACACCAATTATGAAGAGATTCCTCATCGAGTTCATGTTTGTGAACTGCAGAAATGATAACCCCACCGAAGCTGGAAACAAGCCACATTATAAATTGCATAGAATGGAAGAGGTGGTGATCCATGTGAACTAATGAATAAAGTGAAACTTAGATACTCACCAACAAGACCGAAGAGAACGCAATATACAGCTGCAAATATTGTGAAAGGAATTGATGCAAACAATGCTCCGAATTTCCCTATTTCAACATATGATGATTTAGATTCAAGCTGAACATAATTTTAAAAACAGAGTTTCGTAAGGAAGTGTAGTCGTTAATATATCACGCACCTAATATTGAGAAGAATATCATAAAACCAGCAGAAATTTGAATAACTCTACGGCTACCAACACGGGTGCTTCCAAGGAGACCAACATTTTCTCTGTTTATAACATAAATTAGTTAGCAATAAAAGTGAACTTTCAAAGAGGAAAGCAGTGAAACAGGATGCGGAAAGCTCTTACATAGACACAGTAGACCCGGTGACTGTCCCAAAGAGTCCATCTAAGAGGATGCCAATTCCCTGTAAGATAAAATCTCACATAAGCCTTAACTGCTTGATTTCCATACATCTTCTTATAGCTAAATATCTAAATGCCACTTTTTAGCGATCAACTGCATGTCACGCCCCTATTCATTCATGCTGATACCAATATTGATTTCTGGACTTAGTATTTACAGTTTATGGTCCAAATGGATGTAATATGGTCCAAATATAAACAATAGCATAGTGATGAACTCAGGAAATAACATTTGAACTTGTATATTTCAGACCTGCCAGCCTATACCACGGCTGAGAACACGAGCTGGAGGCGGTGTACGTAGCACTTGCTAGACGAGATGCCGCCTTATAATACTTCCATTCCATGCAAAAGCATGAGAAAGCAAACAAAATCTAATGTAAAAGATCATGCAGTACGATATAAAGTAAAAGGAATAAGAACTAATGTAAAAACTCAGGATTTGTATGCAGCACAGTGCAAAACACATGCTTTGAGTGCGATTAAGCCTCAATTGTGAAAGCCTGTCGCAAATTCCATACTCAAATTGTTGAATAGAAAGTCAAAAACTTTCTTCCTGGAAATATGGTTATACTGGCAGTAATCATTACCTTTTCATCGCAGTTTGTGGCCTTAACGCAAGTCTACGCGGTAGTCTACGCGGTAATCATTACCTTTTCACCGCAGTTTGTGGCCTTAATGCAAGTCTACGCGGTAATCATTACCTTTTCACCGCAGTTTGTGGTTTTAATGCAAGTCTATCATGAGTCATCATAGTCTCGGGCCCTTTGCGAAGAAAAGGATATGAAGAAGACCCTGCCAAAGAAATTTCATTTAAAGAAACTGAACTTCGAATGTTTTGCCAGGCAAGCCATTTCACTGCCTTGAGCTAAGATTTTCTTGCTTCCCATTTGCTATGGCAGCATTAGTATTTTTGGCTCTAATCACGAGTTTCTCGGTGGCAAGTGCGGTGACTAACATCACCACTGATGAACACGCACTTCTTTCCTTAAAAGCCCCTATTACTAGCTGGTCTTCCTCTCTCACACATGTTTGTAATTGGACTGGAGTCATTTGCAATCGTCACGGAAGAGTTGCCGCCTTGAACCTATCAAACATGGGGCTACTGGGCACCATTCCCCCAAGTATGGGAAATCTCTCGTTCCTCGTTTCTCTTGACCTCAGCAAAAACAACTTCTATGGCGATATCCCCGAGGAAATGGCCCATTTGCGCCGAATCAAAGAGATCAACTTGAATTTCAATGACTTCAGCGGACGGCTTCCCACATGGCTGGATGAGTTGCCCAACCTTGAAGACCTCTTTCTCGCAAATAACAGCTTTATAGGCACCATTCCACCATCGTTATGGAATATCTCAAAGCTTAGGAGAGTCGGTTTGAATTTTAATTCTCTGCAAGGAAGGATTCCGGAAGAGATGGGCAATCTCCTTAATCTAGAACGGCTTTCCCTATATGGCAATACATTAAATGGCCAAATTCCATCGAGTCTTGGCAAATGCTCGAAACTTCAGGTACTATCATTGTCAATCAACCAATTCACTGGACCGATACCAAGAGAGATTGGGGACCTAAAGTTGCTTAAGGAGTTGTTTCTCAATTACAACGACTTGATTGGTACGCTTATCTTATCTCTTTTGACCTAATTGTAGCTTAAACTTTGATCGGAATTCTCCCTAATTCGATACTCGACTTACATACCGAGTCTTTAAATCCTGAAATTTATGCCGGCCAGAAAATAACCTCAAACTCATAATTCCTAAGCTTTCACTTTTTGATGCTTAGGAGTTATACTTTTTGATAAACTGTGAGATCTCTTTTGTTCTCAATCAACCAATGTGAAGTTTTGGTTCCCAAGGTTGAAATTTCTGTCAGGGTTCAACATTTCAAAGAGGCACTGTTTTTGCCATTTTGGTTACCAAATGTAGAACTGAAAACTATTTTCTGTACAGTTGTTATAATTGCGGCTTGAAATTGGCATCATGAGCTCACTATATTTCTGACCTTTTCTGCAGGCACCATTCCGCCTTCTCTATGTAACTTATCAAAGCTTGAGAACTTGGATTTGCCTCATAATCATCTACAAGGAAACATTCCATCAGACATTGGAAATCTTCAAAACTTGAAGCAGTTTAGCATAGAAGCTAACAACATAACCGGCGCCATTCCATCAACATTTTACAACATCTCAACACTTAGTAAAGTTGCTTTGACCAGAAATAATCTATCTGGCAGTCTTCCTGCCAATATGTGCCGTCACTTCCCAGAGCTCCAAATAATTTTTCTTGGTGAAAACAATCTGTATAGCCGAATTCCATCTGGTATATCTGGATGTTCCAAGCTTCAAATTCTGGGGTTGTCTGAAAACAATTTTACTGGACCTATACCAAGAGAGATTGGGAATTTAACTATGCTTGAAACGTTAATTCTTGATGGAAACCAGTTGACAGGTATGGATATGCTATAACTTTTGTTTTTCCACGATCATATAAGTCTTAACACTTAAAAATAATTGTCGAAGATACACAAGAAAACCATAAATTTTCTATGATACTAAATACATCGGAAATAATCTTTTCTTTGATAAAAGCTTTACGTTGATATTTGTATCTTGACCATTTTATGCAAATGTTAGAATTAATGTGTTGGCTTATTACTATGGAACAATATGCAATCTATGGCTGCACGGTGCTGAATAATGACTAATGACTCTTTCGAAAGTGTACACAAAATCTATTGCTAGTTACTAAACGTAGTTAGCAACAAATCTACCAAAAGGGAAATCCGGCATAGTACACTTGTTAGGCTTATCATGCTATTTCACCCCTTTTCTTTGAGTTAACTAGTTATCAAGCTCACTATCGATTAATATTATTTAGCAAACCCTTTTTCAAATTTTACCAATTTAAGAAGTACTTATGCATGCATTTGTCCATTTAACAGTCAAAAAGAGCCTTGTGCTTTACATTTGATGAAATACAAATGGCATAAGTAGAAGCATACTAAAAAAATTTAGCCAAATTTTTTTCTCTTTTGAATTTTCTTTGTTTTTCCTCTAGTCTCTAATAACTTCTACGTCAAAATCAAAATCATAATCTAATAAAATTTAAACACCAATATTACTAATTACAATAAACCACCGGTCATTTTGGTGCTTCCGTCAACCACCAAATCCCTTAACACGACCATCACCACAATCAATCAAACCCATGACGATTCATAGACACCATCAACGAATCCAACCCCATGAGCACATGTAAACACCAACCCATTAACACCCAAAAGTACCATTAACCAAATCCACCCCATAACAACATGTACAGACCCCATCACTGCCCCTAAACACAATTGACCTAATCCGTCCCATCACCATAGTACTTTTACGCACCCCATAACCACCCCTAATTAAACATGGTCAATCAAACACACGTTGTCACCCCTAAAAGACCATTATTTAAATCCACCCCATCACAACCTTTACACACCCCCATCACCCTCTAAAGACCCTCGAACAATCCTACCCTATCACCACCACCAATCACATTAGCACGTTTTTAACCACCACAACAATCAAACCCAACACAAACTGTTGTCCCTGTCGAACCCACAACCATTAGCATTAGAAGTAACCACCACCATCACCCCTAGGAATCAACCTTCATCCCATTAAACCCCTTACCACTTGCGACCACCATCATCAACAAAACATAACATCATTACCACCAATTCAACAAACCCACCACCACCATTATTGCATCATCCCATTTTCCTGCACCAAAACAATTTCCCTGGTTTATATTTTTTAGATATCTTCTCTCATAGTGATCATCTCCCCTACTCCTAGGCTCCCAATCTTTGGTAGTGGCAAGTGACAATGACCACATAATGCCACATATCCGGATCAAAGACCCCAGCCCACTACTTGTTTGAACCCTTTTGCTTCTTTCTCACACCTTTGCAGATTTCCCTATTGGACATCATGCTCCAATTGTAAGTCTTGATTCACCTAATAAAGAATCCATTACTACCCTTAGATGCAATCTAGCGTGGCTTAGATGGCGGTGGATACTGGATGGTTCTTAAGGGGTGTTACTGCTAAAAATATGCTCCGTGTATGTTCCGGAACCGAGCCTGAACTGATGATCTGCAAGACAGAAAACAAGCGACCGTCGGGCGGGGAACATCGGTGGAGAACTCTTCGATGCTTAAATTAGAGCGTAGCTACAGGATAATAACTCTGAAAAAGAATTAAAAATGTGTGCCTGTCATTGTCCCCATACCTGAAGGGGTAGACATATTTATATAGATGTAGGGGAAGACTCGTAGTAGGACTGGGCCATGGGCCATATGTGCTAGGATCGTATTAGGATCCTTAAGGATCACGTCACAATCTCTGAGGACTCTTTGAGAATCCTCATAAGATAATTATCGATCTCCCAGTTTGACTAGGATTGCAAAGTATTCCCCAATTATTGGGAGTTATATTTGAGTTATATCATAAGCCCCCACTTCCTTAGCCAAAATGTTTGGCTAAGGAAGTTATACCAAGTGTCTTGAGACACACATCAGATTTGTAAGGGATTTGCTGTCCGCTTGTAGGAGTAAATAATATTTCTCTACTCCATATGCTCGGAGCTAAGCTCTCAAGAGCTTAAGCCATGGAGTTGTGCCCAAGTAAGGTGCTAGAACTCTAACTCTTGAGAGCTAGGTCTTTAGAATATCGCCTACGTAGGCTATTCAGAATCATTTTTGGGAAACAAATCATGGGATCTTGAGATCCTTTAGAGGTTGTGCCCCATGGTAGCCTCTCTCGGGAGAGGACACAAAGCTCTACATGCAAGTTTGTTGCACGTGATAAGTGTTTGAATGTCCCCTCGAGGGGTTACCTCTCCTTTAGAGGGTGTTCATTTTGTGCAAATGTGTGTTCTTTAGCTCGAGCCGACCACATCATGGTTGAGTTTTATTTTGTCGCCAACTCTTATTATCAACTAAGAGCTGTCAAATAAGTCTCGCACTCATACTTGCCTGAGTTTTGAATTGACAAAGAATGGTGGGAGGATGAAGTCCCACATAGTGCTTTGTCGTTTCACAGGTTGGAACCGTGGCTAAACCGTTCGGATAGAACTCGAGCTCTATCCTATCACCCTTGGGGGTGTTCGTCCCTTGAGGGACCGTCCTAAGGGGCTGGTGGAACATAGAGTTCTGGTAAGTGTCCTTAAGGGCCGATGGAGCCCAAAGCTCATGAAAAGACCCTAGAGGGTTTAACGAAACTTAGAGTACTCGTCATACATGCCCTCGGGGGCGGATGGAGCATAAAGCTCATGAAAATACCTTTGAGGGTTTGATAGAACTTAAAGTTCTCGTTGTACGTGGCCTCGGGGGCGGATAAAGCGCAAAGCTTATGAAAATACCCTCGAGGGTTTGATGGAACTTAAAATTCTCGTCATATGCGCCCTTGGGGGTGAATGAGCGCAAAGCTCATAAAAATACCATCGAGGGTTTGGCGGAACTTAAAGTTCTCGCCGTATGCTCCATCGAGGGCAGATGGAGCGCAGAGCTCATGAAAATACCCTTAGGGGTTTGATGGAACTTAAAGTTCTCGTTATACGCACCCTCAGGGGTGGATGGAGCACAAAGCTCATGGAAATACTCTCGAGGGATTGACGAACTTACTATTCTCGACATATGCGCCCTCGGGAGTGGATAAAGCACACAGCTCATGAAAATACCCTCGAGGGTGTGACGGAACTTACAGTTCTCGTTGTAAGCGCTCTTGGGGGCGAATGAGCCCAAAGCTTATGCAAATACCCTCGGGTGTTTGACGGAGCTTAAAGTTCTCGTCGTATATGCCCTCGGAGGCGAATGAGCCCAAAGCTCATGAAAATACCCTCAGGAGTCAGACAGAACTTAAAGTTCTCGTCGTATACGCCCTCGGGGGCGGATAGAGCACAAAGCTCATAAAAATACCCTCGGGGGTCTGACAGAACTAAAAGTTCTCATCGTACGCGCCCTCGGGGGCGGATGGAGCGCCAAGCTCATATAAATACCCTCAGGGGTATAAGTTCTTGTGAAGGCCCTTGAGGGCTGCAGTCGAAGAAAACACATAGTTTATCGTTGTGACGGCGCTTAAGAAGGCATGGGGCATTGAGCCGACAATTACTGACGTCAAAAGATATATAACCCCCTGCCTTTGAGAAGGCACAAATATATAAAGAAGGCTTCTCAGCCTATAGATAGGGCATGATCATAAGAAGACTTGTCGGAACAATATATAAGCCTATAATTTGCTTTCACGACTGGACGAGCATGTAAAGCGAGAGGGCGCAGAGTCCATCTGAGCAAGATATCACTAATGATCAGTAGAGATAAAAGGATGCTAAGTCTGTCTGAGCAGGATATTGCTGGGTGATCCATAAAGACATTTGCCGCATTTTATTGACATATTGTACGGCAGCTAGATTCGATTTGCTGGTTGCATGCTTGAGCTTGCAGTTGTACTAGAAATATTAGCGATGCCATCGGCAGAAACTGACGATGAGTTCTATTTCACTAGATACAGTGGCAGCAGGCCTACTTCCAGCATTGTAGGAATAGCTTTCCAACAAGCAGCAATGCGAATACGTCATAGATGGAGGCCATTGTATGACCATGAGACAATACATAATGCTGAGTCGGCAGGATGTTGTAGCAGAAACCGTAGACGTGACTTCTAGTCGCAGAGTGCTGTGAATTTGTTCCTCGCTTTACGAAGCCATTTGATACATTACTGTTGATGCTCGCGGGCGCAGTTTAAGCCCTTGCAATAAGAAAAAGCACGTGACTAAAAAAACAGCCTTCAAAGTAATAAAGCATATGAAAATGCAACTATGTTTTTAACACAAAAATAAGAACGGTGTTCAGACACTGTGGCCCTATTAAAGACTGTGTGCCTATCATTGTCCCCATACTTAAGGAGGTAAACCTCTTTATATAGCTATAGGAGAAGACTACTAGTAGGACTGGGCTGTGGGCCAGATGTGTTAGGATTGCGTTAGGATCCTTGAGGATCACGTCACGATCTCTGATGACTCTTTTAGAATCTTGATATGATAATTATCGATCTCCTAGTTTGACTGAGATTGCCATATATTACTCAATTATTGAGAGTTATATTTGAGTTATATCAAGGGGATAGTGGAGGATTGGTGACAGTGAGGGTGGGATAGTTATTGTGGTGGTGTTAGGTATGGCCGATGGTGATGACATGGAATTCGGTGGCGCGGGTTTGGTTGCAAATTTGTGAATGAGTATTTCCAATGTTATTCCATCTATGCCCTTGCTTTTTATTGTTTAAAGATCACGTGGACATTTTTGACTTAAAAACAAGTGGGAGGTCGGTAAAAGTACCTTTTAAACTCCTAAAATTCAAAATTGTGCTTCCTGCATAACTTTGAAACTTATAGAGCTGAGTAAACAATTTGCTCAAAGGTAGGGAGCAAAGTAGCATAATAAGCCTACTTGTTAGCAATAAAATGCAACTCGATAATTCTTTCACCTAGCTATATAGACCTATGCAAATGCATGGGTTGGGACGCAATTTTGTTTTCTCGTCAATGACATATTTTGGTGTAGTTATGTTTTGAATTTGAAAAAAAAATGCATATGTACATGATAAAGGATAATAATCGACATCACTTGCATATTTAAATTTCTTGAATAAATTATCTCACTAATGAAGACATTGAGAATCGTATTAACGATAACTACAAAAATACTAAAAAATGTATCTCATTTTGGTGCAATACTATGGTAATTGATTATACCAATCTATCTAAAATTACCATCAAGGTAAAAATATTGCTAATTTTGACCAACACATGTTGATTTTCTAGTCCTTTCTATCCCCGTTCAACCTTTTTGTGTATTGAAATCAAGTGAAGAATGCTTTCATATCCATATTAGGATCGCCTAATACGCTGTGAGGCTAGATTCATACCGATTTTAATAAAATCACATACAAACTTATATTGAGTTGATAAGATGCATGAAACCTTGAATAAGATTGATGAAATTGTGCCTTAACTGAAGACTGTAGTTTTGCAAAATGTTTGAATGAATTTTTGTTTCATTACATAATTAAACTTGCAGGTACTATTCCCGCAACGATCTTCAACATATCTACACTGCGAATCTTGTCAGCTGCATCCAATCAACTCTCGGGAAAACTGCAGTTGTATACGAGCCATCAACTAGCCAATCTTGAAATGCTTTATCTTGGAAATAATAGCTTGACTGGAAATTTACCCGACTCAATTTCAAATGCGTCAAAACTCACTCACCTACACCTAATGGCTAACAATTTCAGTGGTATAATCCCTAAATCACTTGGTAATCTGGGACTCCTTGAGGACCTTAATCTGGCGGAGAACAATTTCATCAGTGAACCCTCATCTCCAGAATTGAGTTTCATCACTTCCTTGACAAACTGCAAGAAACTAAGAGTCTTGGTGATCAGCGATAATCCTATAGCCGTCACCCTTCCCGTTTCAATTGGAAATTTATCCGTTTCTCTCCAAGAGTATTATGCAAACGGATGTGGAATCAGGGGAATCATTCCTGAAGAGATTGGTAACTTAAGTGGTTTAATTTCGTTAAGTCTCACTGGAAATAACTTGAGTGGATCTATTCCAAATACCATTAAATGGCTGCGGAGGCTTCAACGGCTAGGCGTTATTGATAATAAGCTGCAAGGGTCCATTCCAGGTGACCTTTGTCAACTCCCTTATCTGGGTGGCTTATACTTGGGTTACAACCAACTTTCCGGTTCGGTGCCATCATGCTTATGGAACATCAGTTCTCTAAGAGGCCTTCGTCTACGTTCCAACAAATTAACTGCTAGGATACCTGCAAGCTTTGGAAAGCTTAAGGATCTTCTATATTTTGACGCATCCTTGAATTCTTTACATGGCAGTCTACCTTCTGAAATTGGGAATCTAAAGGCTGTTACGCTATTAGATCTATCATATAATAATTTCTCTGGCGATATCCCTCGCAGCATTGGAGATCTGCAGAATTTGATCAATCTTTCTTTGGGACATAATGAGTTGATGGGGACTATTCCGGAGACATTTCGATTTTTAGTGAGTCTGGAAATCTTGTACTTGTCTAACAGCAATCTGTCTGGCGTAATTCCCAAGTCTTTTGACAAACTCTTGTATCTCAAATACTTCAATGTGGCTTACAATAAACTTACACGGAGAAATCCCAAGTGGTGGACCGTTTGGAAACTTTACAAGCCAATCATTCCTGCCAAATGGAGCTTTATGTGGTGCCACTCAATTTGGTGTTCCTCCGTGCAAAACCAATTCTGTTGGTCGACTAAAACACTTAGAAAGGTGGTGATTATATGTGTTTCATCTGCAATTTCTTTGATTGTGCTTCTCTTGACATGTATACTTTTGTGGATAAGATGCCAAAAGAGAAAGAGACTTCCCATAGAAATTGATCTACAGCCTGTGGCAGAATATCGTAGAATCACTCACCAAGAAATACTAGAAGCAACTGATGGGTTTGAAGAAAGCAATTTACTTGGTAATGGAAGTTTTGGATCAGTATACAAAGGGGTACTTTCTGATGGGATGGTTGTGACCATAAAGGTATTCAAACTGCAACAAGAAAGAGCCCTTAAAAGCTTTCACGTGGAATGTGACATAATTCGCAATGTTCGACATAGAAATCTTATCAAAATCGTCACAAGTTGCTCCAACCCTGATTTCAAGGCCTTAATACTTGAATATATGCCTAATGGGAGCTTAGAGAAATGGTTGTATTCTTACAGTTATGTCCTAGATATATTGCAAAGGTTGGACATTATGATTGATCTGGCTTGTGCATTAGACTATCTTCATCATGGTTGTGCACCACCTATAGTTCACTGTGACCTGAAGCCTAGCAATATCCTGCTCGATGAAAATATGATGGGGCACCTGAGTGACTTTGGAATCACAAAGCTGTTAAATGAGGAAGAGCTGGCGGCACATACTATGACCCTTGGCACCATTGGATATATAGCACCAGGTGATACACATTGCTTTTCAATTTCATCCACTTAAAGAAAAACTAACTAGACTTTTGTTTCCAACTTTATTGTATTTCCTTATTATTCTCTTAATTCTTTTGATATGTTATCATATGTAGAATATGGGTTAGGAGGATCAGTATCCAGAAGCTGCGATGTTTACAGCTATGGAATTATGCTGATGGAGACGTTTACTGGGAAGAAGCCCACTGATGAAATGTTTGTGGGACATATGACCCTGAAGTGCTGGGTGAAGGAGTCGCTTCCAAGTGCAGTAATTCAGGTAATAGATAGGAATTTGTGGAGGCAAGAGGGTGAAAATTCATTGGCAGATGTGGACTGTGTATCATCCATATTGAAGTTGGCTTTGGACTGTGCTGCTGAATCACCAGAGCAAAGAATCGACATGAAATATGTCTTGGCAACACTAAAGAAAATCAAAGGTAATTATCTTAAAGGGAGCTGCTAGATAAAAGTAAACAGGGTGCACCACAATAAGCAATGTGATGATGTAAAAAAATCTCCAGAAGACACCTGGACGGCTATGTCCATAAAATCATATGCTGTAAGGTTCTTCCATGTTTTATTTCCAGCAGGTTTGAATTTTGGCTTCATTTATTTATAAGTTTCTCATCCAGCTTCATTTATTTGAACACCAGTCATGAAGTATCACAAGTTATGGGATAAATTGTTATCACCTTCAGAGGTCATGCCAGTGTTCAAAGTGAGAAAGGCCAAGAGGGCTTTCACCATTTTGATTGAAAATATACAATGATTGGTTGGCATAGTTAATTATGAGAAAAAAAAAGAAAAATGACGAGAAAAGCTCTTAAGATTTGAGGACTTTTGGTTAAGGAGCTACTGACTAGGGTCTTCTTAAGGTACAAGGAATAACCAAATTCTGTGCCGAGCTGGGGGCCTGGATGAACTGTTACTGCAAAGAGAGTAAACATACTGAATGAACATGTAAATAGTGGAAATCTTTGAAAACTGTGTAAAGTTGTATGTGTTTGAGCTTATATGAATAAAAGGACCATTGACCAAAAAAAAAATAGAATGCCAATGTTGTTACTGCTGCTGGATAAGGATCCTTTTTATTAGCATCATTCATTTCTTTGCTTGCAAAACATTAGAAATTTGGAAACTCTTTAATACACTTTTTGCCTGTAATTCCTAACTTGAGCATGTCCAAAACCTTCATTTAGATATAGAAAACCTTCATTGAGATAGAGAAGATACGTAATAAGTTGGATATTCGTATTGCCTACACATTAGTAGGCAGCATTCCTTCAAACATTGGAAATCTCTCATACCTTGTTTCCCTCGACATTAGCAACAATAGTTTTTGCGGCCATCTGCCCGATGAGTAGGCTCATTTGCAGCGACTAGAAGAAATAGACTTGGATGACAACGAATATTTATGGCCAATTCCGCCTAGTCTATGTAGATGTTCCAGACTTCAGTTCATGTCATTGACGTTTAACAAATTCAGCTGATCAATACCAAGTGAGATTTGGACTTAGCAATGCCTAAACAGTTATATCTTGGCAACAATACCTTGCCAGGTATGAAATTGCTCTTCTCTGCGGGTTTTCTTTTTCTATAGATATAGTTTCTATAGATATACTCAGCAATTGTCCCGAGGTGAAATTGGCCACTAAAGGCCCCATGTTTTGGCATCTTCCTTTTTACAGGCATCATCTCCCCTTCTCTATGTAGTATTTTCAAAGCTATTATCACATCATCCAGGGCTTCATCAGGAGTAGAGCTTTGTAATTGGTTGATTCTCATCGACTACTAAAAACCACAAAAAATTGATTAGAAAAAAAAAAACAACAAAAATTAATATGACAATGAACAATGGGATGTGATGCACGTCAATCAGCTGCTAGGAGGGACATTATTTACCAGAAAATTAGGGATAGCAAGAACCATTGATATTCTTATGCTGTGACAAGGAGAAGCCTGGACTTTTTTGTGATGGGATAGCCTACAAAAATTAAAACAGGTTTCTCCAGGAGGAATATATATGGATCCGCAATAGACAGATGAAGGAACAAGCTAATCATTCTGTAATTTTAATACCTCTCAATGCAAAGTCTGAGACAAAAGAATTAGTGGAAATCTTTGAAAACTGTGTAAAGGAGGTTATAGATGCCAATTTTCTAGGGCAAGAGGGACAACACTACTCTGCAAAGCTGGAGTGTGTATCTTCAATGATTGTGTTAGCATTGGAGTATTCTGCAGAATTACCGGACCAGAGGATCAACATGAACGACGTACTGGAAAAACTCAAAAAGATTCGAGCTAAGGTTGTATCTAATCTTGAAGCAACTGAAAGTATCACAGCTACACTAAAGAAGACAGTAATTGCATTTGAAAGCTTCTGCAATTCGCTTTCGCTTATGGAGTTCTGAATCAACGAGTTGCTGTAAGTATACAGTTTTTTCTTTACCTTTTTAGTCATGAATTTCTGTGCTCAATTTGGTACAATGCGTTTGTATTCCGATATCGATTAAATAGCCTATATGCCTTTTTGCTATGCTTTGTGCATATCCAATTGCATTTTCATCAACTAGGCCTGCGGGTTGGTATTAATCAGAGAGTTTGTTGAATCTTATACCAGATGTTGCTGTGTTTTTGGGTGAATCTTAATCAAAGCCATGTGCAAATATGCTAGCCGCCTAAGTTGTACATTCTGAAGTGGAAAGTAGTCAAAGTGAAAACAATGATATCTTACTTCCAATAGTTTGAATTTTGGCTTCATTTCTAATTTTCTCGTCTAGCTTCATTGCTAGACTGTCTAATTGAACACCAACGCGTGAAGTACCACTAGTTATGCGATAAAAAGAAGTTATCACTTTCAGTGGTCACGCCGGTGTTCAAAATGAGAAAGGCCAAGGATTCTAGCCATTTTTAAGCTACACAGTGACTTGGTGGCCTAGTTATGAGCACATACGAGAAAAATGACAGAAGAAAAACTCTTAAATGACTTAAAAGTACAGAGTGAAACTCGAAGGGTGACTTGGATCAGTAACAGAGTGACTAAGGTAATAGTGATAGGAATTGCCAGGGCTATTTCTGCTTTTATAGGATATATGGATCACACTTGCTAAGTATCCCTTTTAATTAGCATTATTCATTTCTTTTCTTGCATTAGAAATTTGAAAAGTCCTGTTAGCAGAGAACCGGATTATATTCATCTTCTTCCTCATGCGAGCGTGTCCAAAGCCTTGATTTTGATAGGTAATAAGTTGGATATACGTATTGCCTTTTCACCGCTGATAACAGTGGCCTCTAGACGAGGTTAAATGGTTTGAAACACCAGGCATCTGAAGAAAATGTAACGCATGACACAGCAGTAAATGATATCATATTTTGTTACTAGAAGAATGACACAGCAGTCTGGTGACTAGAGCAGTAAATTGTCACACCGGCTGATTGTCACACCGGTTAACGAAGCATTTTGACTAAAACTTTACTTCATCTCTCACAAGTAAAACTAGAAACAGAAATCAAGTTAACTTTCCACATAACTCTTCCTCACCCGTCCATCTCTTCTCCTTTCTCCCCTGAGCGAACCACCAAGCCCGCCGTTGATCGCCGCCACTCCCTCACCAACTGTCGTCGTCATCTCCCCTGACCGGCGACGTGCAAACTACCGGTTATCGCTTCCGCCAGTCTCTCACCACCCATCGTCCCGCTTCGTCACCACCGATTGCTGTCGCCACTCGTTACACGTCGACGCTGCGGCTTCCTCACCACTACTATTACTGCGGCGACACCCTCATCTAATGGTTCCGGCGAACGCTTGGAGCCTTCTTGGCTCAGATTTGGAATTAGATCTATAGTGATTCATCCCACACCCGAACCCATTCAACCCACACCCGAACCCAACCCACCCACCCATTTTGCCACCTCTTATGGCCAGCTGTCCTGAGGTGCAATCAGACGCCAAAGTTCTAAATATTTATCACTAAGAAATATATCTCGTTATTTAGTGGGTCTAATGGATTAACGAGTCGCTTGTCATTTAAATTCCTTAACCTACGATTATATCTCGTTATTTATCAAGTTGACATGTATGAAAATCAGTCGCTTGAAAAAAACCACTTTCAATATGTTTCTCAAGTTGTGTAACTCGTTGACTTAGTTGATTGTGTAATATGTAGATTGGTGACTCGTGTTTTTTCTCTTTGTTATGGGCCACTCCAATTTTGCGAATTGCAGAAACCTACATGATTAGATCAGGATGTTGAAGGAAAATATTCTGAAATTTGTCCTAGTGTGGATCAAACTGAAAGAGGGTCAAATGGGATATTACGGATCCATTCCTACCGTAAAAATTACTCAGACAAATTTAGCGCGATTCATTTCTTTCTTGCGACAAATGTTTGCTCTTTTTAAGGACGCTTTTCACTAATAAGTTCTTGTTTTCAAATTGCTGATGGTATATCCATGCCTTCATTAGAATGTGAAAAAGAGTTTCTTCATCATTATAAGTTCTTGTTTGCAAATTGGGAAAAAAAAAATTAAAATAAAAAGGAGCAACTTGTGCTTATTCGTATCAATGGACTGCACGTACAATGGTGACATGACCATAAATGTAATGCCATTATAATATAAGATACTGGTTCAATAAACCGGGTAAGGCTTGAGTCGGTTATGTTTAATGGTTTTTGTATCCATATGTTTGACTATCAGTATATATTTATAGAATTAAGGTTGAGTATTTAAGCTTGTGTTGATGGTTTTGAATTACGCTTCATTTGCATATTCCACATATATGAAAAGTCACAATCAAAAGAAATTCGACAAAGTATAATACTGAAATTCTTCCTAAAGTATATACCGGATTGATTTCATGTTTATTATCTTTGTGAATTACCATATGAAAGTTAAAGATAATATTAAAAAAATTATTGTAAGATTACTTTTTTTTTTTTTATTATCATATTGTTAATTTGATTGAGTAAAAGATACGTCAAATGAAAAAAAACTTTGGTCATGTTGAGTTTGTTGAACTTACAATGAAAAAAATATATATTTTGTTTCTTATGAACTTGTCATTAATTTTGTATTAAAGTTTGTGAAATTGGGTAGGCAAGACACGAAATAAAAATTTTAAGCTTAAATCACACTGTAAACAATTTTATACTAGCAAAATTTTTGTTTCGATCAATACTTGGAATGATGAATAGCATTACTGTTGAAGTGCATTTGAAATTAAGATTTAGAAGTCCAAATTGAAATATAAGGGAAAAAAAAAGTATGCAATGAGTAATTAGTTGTTTCGCACACTACAAGGAATAAGGTCTTTAGCGACGGATTTTCCCGTCGCTAAAGGCCTATATTCCGTCGCTAAAAGTTTTAGCGACGGAATTACCGTCGCTAAAAGTCCCTCGTATAAAAGGCCGTTGCTAAAAGTTTAGAGACGAAATTATAAAATCCGTCGTCTAATATACAACTTTTGGCGACGGATTTATTTTGAATTAGCGACGGAATATCCGTCGCTAATTATGTTTTACGTACTTTAATTTATTTTCTTTTTTATGAAATTAGCGACGGGATAAAATTTTTAGCGACGGAATTAATCCGTCGCTAAAAGTTAAAAATCATTTTTTAATTTTTTTTTAATTTTTTAATGCCCAAACCTGTAATAAAAAATTCAAACCAATTGGGTCCCATCCTCCGTCAACAATCTCAATATATCAAATGCACGATTAACAATCTAAAATCATCGATTAACAAATCATCGATCAATAATCACAATTAACAACCTAAAATTATCAAACAAATAGTCAATGTTCACAACATTGTTCAAAATGTACATATCCGATGCGATTAATTTAAAATATTGTCTAATTACGCCTCAGAGTTCAACATTAGGGGAAAGGCTTTTCACAAGTGCTTTGATCAAACACGCTGACTTGAAAACGCATTTGGCCCATGTGTTGAAAGACTACAAAGTCTCCTAGATGGAGGTCATGTTGTTGCACGAATTCGTTCCAACCCTCTTCGAAGCAAAGAACCTCTTGGCCAACCTTCTTCTTCAATTTAACAAGCCATGACCCCTTGCGGCTGGTTAAAGTTGCTTCAAATCTCAATGTCGTAAGCAATCGCCAAAATGCTACCGGTATGGCCTAACATATTCATAATACAGTAAGACATGTAAGTTTTTAACCAAAGATAAAACTTTTAACACACACGAAAACATAGAGAAAGCGGGATGACATACAAGTTCTGTATGAAAACCAGGCATCATGACCTTGAAGAAGTGCCTGTTGACTGAAACGTCCCTGTTCACCGAAGCAGAAGCCATTTAACCTACTTTAACATGAAAAACCAATCGATGATTATTCAATCGACGAGCATCAACTTCATAGCTGAATTAAATCTATCAAATTATGTTAAAGTGGTGCTAAAAAAACAGATCCACAGTGAGTTGTAGCTAAAATGACTACCACAAAAATCTCAACTACGCACATCATAATTTCACCACCCAAATAGCCACCTATGTCACGGAAAGTAAGAAGCAACTAAAGTCGAAAGCATAACACTCAAAATGAGACGGCGAGAGTACATCAGAAGATCTCAAACGCTCTTAGCCGTCGCTACTTGTTTTGTTCGTGTGTGTGTGTATGTGTGTGAAAGAAAGAGGGGAGGGGAGGGGAGGTGGGGCGGCTATGGGGGTTTGGTTGGTGGGAGGGTTGGTGGGTGGGTGCACACAACACACTGCAAAGCTCGTGTTGGAGCTGCATGGGAATATGAAGGGTGTGGTCCAAAGTCCAAACTGCATATGAAACTACGATTACAACTAGTAGTAGTAGTAGTTTAATTGTTTTGAGATTCGAGCTGATGAATTGAAGAATGGTTTTACAAAGTCCAAAGTACTGTCCATGCTTTAATCGTTTTCGTCATTGTTTGTCTCTCTATGCTCATTTTAAACTTGGATGGTTTTAGGCAAAGATGTGGGCTGATTGATTCTGAATATTACAGCGACACGTGTCCGACGCCTTTGGACACGTGTCCGACGCCTCCGGACACGTGTCCGATGCCCAGCGACATGCACCTCCAGACACATCGGCATACGTTAATTTGTTTTCTAAATGTCGGACACCGTCGATTAGACGTGGTGTCCGTGTCTGCGCTAACTAACAGGTATCTCAATCCAATTGGGTCCCATCCTCCGTCAACAATCTCAATTCTCAATTCTCAAATGCTCAATGCAATAAAAATTAACAAAAATCACACATTCAATCCAATTGGGTCCCATCCTCCGTCAATAATCTCAATATCTCAAATGCTCAATGCACAATTAACAATCTAAAATCATCAATTAACAACCTAAAATCATCAATTCATAATCGCAATTACTTCAAATGCACAGCTAATAACCTAAAATCATCGATCAATAATCACAATTCTAAAACGCACAATTAACAACCTAAATTTATCAAACAAATGATCAATGTTCAAAGGGGAAAAAAATGTTCAAAATTCACATATCCGATGCGCTTGAATTATTTCAATTTAGGGTTCGATTGTATTAGGGCATTCAATTTAGGGTTCAATTAGTTTCATTTAGGGTTCGGTTCGATTAGGGCATTCAATTTAGGGTTCAATTACTTCAATTTAGGTACAATTAGGGGGTTCTATTGATTCAATTTAGGGTTCGGTTGATTTGAGGCATTAAATTTAGGATTCAATTAGTTCAATTTAGGGTTCAATTAGGGGGTTCTATTGATTCAATTTAGGGTTCGGTTGATTTGAGGCATTCAATTTAGGGTTCAATTAGTTCAATTTAGGGTTCGGTTGGATTAGGGGGTTCAATTTGGGGTTCAATTAGGGTTCGGTTAGATTGGAGCAATCAATTTAGGGTTCAATTAGGGGTTCAATTAGTTTAATTTCAGGCACCGACGTGGATGCACAGAAATCGAGACACGTGGCATCGAAGGGGACATGTGTCTAGAATTTGTGTTGGTGGGGACAGGTGTCTAGAATTTGGGTGAGTGGCCGACAACAGTTTTGTATTTTGATTGGTTGTGCTTTTAGGCTATATTTTGTTTTAGTTTAATATTTTTCTTATTTTAGGTGATTTTGATTTTGTATTTAGCTGGTTAGTGATTATTCATAAAAAAAATTAAATATAAGAAAAACATCTACTTATAGGATTTCATAGCTTAGTTTGTTTTATTTTGTCACTTTTGTTGTCGGCTTTTATTTTATTGTTATTCCTATCGGATGGAGACGTCGCCCGTGACCGTGAATCTTTACTTGCCTATCGAAGTATGTTGTAACCCCCCACCCCAAACACCCAAAACCAACCCCAAGCCACTGATGACAACCACCAAGAGAAAAACAGGAACTGCATTAGGCGGTATCTAGAGTTGCCCATATTAAATCGTAAATCACAATCACAGCAGCAACACGATGTTTCTGTGTTGTAAATACTCCACAAACTATTACTAGGGTATAGCAATGGCTTTTACTTGTACCTCCACCGCCTCCCCTGTTTCTCGCTATAAGCCCGAAGTCTATGAGCAAGAATTGCAGGGAAGAGTTACACCTAAAGGTGAATGCAGTAATGTATGGCCAAAATTCATGAGTTAATCTTATCAATCTACTTTCCAAACTTTGACTGAATTGATCACTTAAACTAAATTGATCACGTCGGCAGGTGAACAAATCACTAAACACGAACACTAAACCCTGAAGCAAACGCATTCATAGAATACTAAATCCAATAATGTGTTGCCCTAACTCTGATACAACACATTCATAAAAAAGAAGTTCAACCACAAACTCCGGATCTATTAAGTTCTAGTTCGATTATTATTGAACGGAAAAGCAATCTCACTTCAACCGAAAAGTAGGACGGGTGCCAACATTACCAGTCATTCAAGTTCCATCCATCAATACCTCCGGGAGAACCGGTCCAGAAACCTTCCAGAAGGACACTCCATTGCAACATGCCCTCTTCCCCCACAGTTGTGACAGATCATCATAGCATTGTCTATATATACTGGATAAAAAGACTTAAGGCAAGCATGAAGAGAATAAGTTCAAGGCTCACCTTGCAAGGTTTTTTAAGATGGGCGGCGCGGCAGTGGTGGCGGCGCGACAGTGGTGGCAGCGCGGCAGTGGTGGCGGCGGTCCTTCGGTTTTGAAGATGGGCGGTAGTGGCG
The DNA here is from genome assembly GCA_033065855.1 of Escallonia rubra. Taxonomy (NCBI): domain Eukaryota; kingdom Viridiplantae; phylum Streptophyta; class Magnoliopsida; order Escalloniales; family Escalloniaceae; genus Escallonia; species Escallonia rubra. The sequence goes on along the minus strand of JAVXUO010001313.1, from coordinate 39,214 downwards.
GTGGCAGGCTCTATTCCGTCCGGGGCTAGGTTGACGGGGATGGCGACAGAAGGAATATCGCCGGTGAGAGAGAAAGAGAGAGAGAGAGAGCAACGGGAGAAAGAAAAGAAAGGGGATCTGATCTTTTTAAGTCCTTTACCGACGGAACACAACCGTCGGTTAAAGTCCGTCGGTAAAACCCTACTTTCACCGACGGGTATTTTTACCGACGGAATTATTCCGTCGTTAAATAGTTTTACCGACGGACTTTTACCGACGGTTATTTCCGTCTCTGAAACGACTTTTAGCGACGGAATTTGGTCCGTCGCTAAAAGTCCGTCGCTAATTCTCTCTTTTCTTGTAGTGGCATCAAATAAGAATGTTGCTTTATTTTATTGTATTGTAAAGACTAACTTCGATTTGTGCATAAAAGATAGCTAGCTTGAGAGGTAAAAATTTCAAGAAAATACGCAAAACTATATAGTTTTTCTGTTCACTTAGTTACTAATGGTTAAATAAATAATTTACCAACACTTTATCCATATAAGTCTGAAACATCTTTTCAAATTTTGACTTTATGGCGTACATCATTGATCAGAAATTGGATTTTATAGATATTTTTTATATGACTCATCACAATAAATAAATTTAGAGATCAAACAGTCCTCTACATTAAAAATGAGAAATTATAAAAGAAAGTAAAAAAAGGAGCAAAAGTTATTTAGTAAATTATTGTGTAGAGTTGAATAACCTACTAAAAAGCATATCTTGAAAATAGACCTTGGAACATAAATTAAAGCAGGTGAAGCTATTTTATAAAATTCATCATAAAAAGAGATAATATTTCCTTATAATGCAATTCCACCATGAGCCAAGTCTATGCAATAACCAAGTCCAAAGATATTGGTGCCTTATAATGCAAGTCTATGTTGATTCAAGTCTATGCGGTAGTCAAGTCCTCACCAAAGTTTGTGCCTCTTAATGCAAGTCTACCATGAGTCGAGTCTATGCAAGTCAAGTTTTCGCCAAAGTTTGTAGATGAATTGCCTAACAGATTCACCAGCACCATCCCACCGTCTTTACGGAATATCTCAGAGCTTAAGAGACTAAATTTTTTAATGTATAATTTTCTCCAAGGAAAGATTCTAGACGAGGTTGACAATCTCATCGATCTATGGGTGTATTTCATATACACAAGATATTTTCTTGCCACGTTTCTAACTTTTTGGACGACGTAATCATATCTATACATTGCTTCATCAATGTAATGATAACCTTTTTTTCTTTCATTAAAGAGAGTATATAGTTAGATGAATTTGTCATTAAAGAAATTGTTTATTGTGGCAAACTTCCTCATCATTGGAATGTATAGCTTAAAAGATGAAGTTGAGTTGTTAAGAGAAAATATGACAAACTCCAAGGGATGGTGGAGTGGTAAAGGGCATTAGGTCTCGAGTTCAAATTCTCATACTGACAGATCATATAAATTATAGTTCTTTCTATTTTTAAGAGAGAGTGAGGGAGAGAGAAATATATGATACAAGACAAGATTTTCCGATGGAGTCCACTTCGTGAAAAAATGTACTCATTATCAACGAACATGAACTACTCTTGACAAATTTTTTACTGCTCCAGTTCGTCGTTAAAGGTATAACATTTATTGATGGAATGTGATATAACATAAATATAACTCCCAATAATTGGGGAATGCCTGGCAATCTCAGTCAAACTGGGAGATCGATAATGCGATCCTAACACATCTAGCTTACGGCTCAATCCTACCAAGGCTCTTCTTCCTACCACTATATAAATGGGTCTACCCCCTCAGGTATAAGGACAATTACACAATTCATGCTTTTTCAAAGTTATTATTCTGTAGCTACGCTCTGACTTAAGTATCAGAGAGTTTTTCACCGGGAACCCCACCCGGCGGTCACTCGTTTTCTGTCTTGCAGGTCATCGGTTCGGCCTTGGGTTCAGAAATTTGCGCGGAGCATATTTTTAGTAGCAACAGATTGGCGCCATCCGTGGGACCCATCAGCCTAACTGCTTGACCTCAAGAAAAATTCAACAGGCAAACGGTGGGCTACCGCCGCAACTTCAAAACTCTGGCCACGCACACGCCGCTAGAGTCACCGGCAACGCAAAGCTGCTGGAGGCAACAACAAGCATCTCAACGAAAAAGAATAAAAAAAAAAGAACAGAAGCAGTAACGGCGTCGTCGCTACCGCCACGACGAGAGCCATCACCACCACTGCTGTAGGTGTCAGGCGACCCCATCACCGTCACTGCCACGTCAGGCCCTCTAGGAAAACACCGATGCCGCGCCATCGCCACGGCCTTGCTCCAGATCTACGTTATTGCGAAGACTGGAAAAACACGATCGACATCGCGCCGTGCACCTACTGTGGAGGAACATCGGCCGATAGCCACCGCGGAGGAACAACACCACCGTGATAGCCCTCCATCACCGCCGCAGCAACGGCGTCTACAACTCTCGATCTGCGCCATCACTGCCACGGTAAAGGCATCGCCGCCGTCCTTCACCATCGCCCTACCTTGGCGCTGCTGGCCACCTACCCATCCAGTTCATATCCAACCACCGGCCACCCATGCTCCAGATCTGCGACCATAAAAAGCGCCACCGTCGACTCACGATTAATGACCTACCGTCACTGTCGCCCCGCCATGGTGATGCCTCATTGCCACGCCGCCGCAAAACAGCAGCGCCTCGCCATCAGCACCGCAAAGCACAACATAATCGCCACCCCGACGGCAGCACCCATGCATCATTGAAGACTTGCGACCACTGCAAATCAGCAGGCATCGACAACCGAGAAAAACTGCATCGCCAACTCAACCTCAGTAATCATGCTCCTTCATAGCTAATGACAAGCTGCCGACAACAGTTCGGTCAACTCATTGGCATTGCTGGACACACAGTGCTGTCACAGATCCATTTAAATCCCTATAGTAGTGCCACCAAATGGAAGGCCTTCGCCTGCATTTGACCACGCCAAGGAGAAGCGGCCAAATTTGGATCCATCGGCTGTGACCAGCGCTAAATCTTCGACAGAGGGTGGCCGTAGAAGCGTTAATGCCGTGGCCGCTTCATTTTTGCAAAGGAGAAACTCTAAATATCAGGTGGATCCTCTCTTTTTAAGATATTGCACTTTCACACCATTAAAGTGCATATTTATATTTCTGACCCATAGGGTGTCATTTATTAAGCACATGCCACACCTTATAAAAGCGTCAAGGTTTTACCCCCCATAAAAAGCATATTTATACTTAAGATCCAAAAGGTCTTATTTATTCGACTTAGGCCACACGCTCTTAAGAGTATTTAGCTTTTAACCGTGAAAAAGCCTATTTAGATTTAAAGGCCATGAGATCTTACTTTTAAAAAACACGTTCTTTAAGAACGACGTATAGCACATTCGTTGCTAAAATAAAACGGCTATAAATTTTTAGCGTCACCAAGCCTTCCAAAGGCCGTATTCTGTGCACTTTCAATGCCTAGATCTATTTAATTTTTGTCTATGTCGGGCCTTTCGAGTACTATGAATTTTTTAAGCCCACTCGCGTCAGGCAGTTGAACATGCTCATGTTGTCTAACTGACAAAAACCCTAATGGGGCCGCGGTGTCTAAACACCGCTATTAATTCTGTGTTAACAACATAGTTACACTTGTAAGCTCATATGCTTTATTGCTTCAAAGGCTGTTTTTTCAGTCACGTACTTTTATTTCTTGCAAGGGTTTAAACTACGCCTGCGAGCATCAACGGTGACGTATAAACCGTTTCATAAAGCGAGGAACAAATTCACAGCACCCCTACCACTGGAAGCCATGCCTAGGGTTTCTGCGGCAGCATCTTGCCGACTCGACATTTCTTATTATCTTGTGATATATCCGGTCATACAGTGACCGACTATCAATGGTCAAACATTCACACCAACGCATGTTAGCAATGCAACTGGTAAATCAGAGCACTTCGCCAATAACATCGCCAATATGTCTGGTGCAATTGTAAGCTCAAGCTATGCAATCAGCAGATTGGATCTAGTAGCCTCTCAGTATATTGTGAAATCTTTCTCAAATGGACTCCGCGTCTTTATATGCTCGTCCAGTCAAGCGGATGGATTATGGTCTTCTATATTACTTCTACAGGTCTTCTTACGACCATGCCTTGCATATAGGCTGAAAAGTCATATTTGTATATCCATGCCTTCTCAAAAGGCAGGGGGGCTTCAAAAGAGCGACCATATTACTGGCTCAATGCCTTGCGCTTTCTTATTTAACACCGAGATAATAAGCACCAGTGGTTGCTTCGACCGAAACCCCCGAGGGTATTTTCATGAGCTTTGCGCTTTATCTGCACCCGAGGGCGCCTACGATGAGAACTATAAGTTCCGTCAAACCCTCAAGGGTAATTTCATGAGCTCTGCGCTACATCCGCCCCGAGGGCTTGTATGACGAGAACTCTAAGTTCCATCAAACCTTCAAGGGTAATTTCATGAGCTTTGCCCTCTATCCGCCCCCGAGGGTGCGTAAGACAAGAACTTTAAGTTTCGTTAAACCCTCGAGGGAATTTTCATAAGCTTGATGCTCTATCTGCAGCCGAGGGCACGTACGATAAAAACTCTTAGATCCGTCAAATCCTCGAGGGTATTTTTATGAGCTTTGCGCTCCATCCGCTCCTGAGGGTGAGTACAACGAGAACTTTAAGTTCCGTCAAACCCCCGAGGGTATTTCACGAACTTTGTGCTCCATTAGCCCTCGAGGGTATTTTCATGAGCTCCGAGCTCGATCCTCCCCCAAGGGCGCGTACGACGAGAACTCTTAAGTTCTGTCAAACCCTCGAGGGTATTTACATGAGCTCCGAGCTCCATCCGCCCCCGAGGGCGCGTACGACGAGAACTCTTAAGTTCCGTCAAACCCTCGAGGGTACTTGCATGACCTCCGAGCTCCATCCGCCCTCGAGGGCACGTACGACGAGAACTCTTAAGTTCTGTCAAACCATCGTGGGTATTTTCATGAGCTCCAAGCTCGATCCGCCCCCGAGGGCGTGTACGAGGGGAACTCTTAAGTTCCGTCAAACCCTCGAGGGTATTTGCATGAGCTTCGAGCTCTATCCACCCCCGAGGGCGTATACGACGGGAACTCTTAAGTTCCGTCAAACCCTCGAGGGTACTTGCATGAGTTCCGAGCTCCATTCGCCCCCGAGGGCGCGTATGACGCGACGAGAACTCTTAAGTTCCGTCAAACCCTCGAGGGTATTTGCATGAGCTCCGAGCTCCATCCACCCCCGAGGACGCGTACGACGAGAACTCTTAAGTTCCGTCAAACCCTCGAGGTATTTGCATGAGCTCCGAGCTCCTTCCGCCCCTGAGGGCACGTACGACGAGAACTCTTAAGTTCCGTCAAACCCTCGAGGGTATTTGCATGAGCTCTGTGCTCCATTAGCCCTTAAGGGCACTTACCGGAACTCTACGTTCCACTTGCCCTCTAGGGCGGTCACTCGAGGGACGAGCACCCTCAGGGATGACATGATAGAGCTCGAGTTCTATCTGAACGGTTTAGCTACAGTTTTAACCCGTGAAACGACAAAGACTATGTGGGACTTCATTCCCCCACCATGCTTTGTCAATTCAAAACCCAGCCAAGCGTGAATGCAAGACTTCTTTGCCAGTTCTTAGCTGATGATAAGAGTTCGCGACAAAGTAAAACGCAAGCATGATGTGGTCGGCTCGAGCTAAAGAACACACACTTGCATAAAATGAACACCCTCCAAAAGAGAGGTGACCCCTCGAGGGGACATTCAAACACTTAGCACATGCATCAACTTGCATGCACAGCTTTGTGTCTTCTCTCGAGAGAGGCTACCATGGGGCATAGCCTCTAAAGGATCTCGAGATCCCATGATTCGTCTTTTCAAAGATGATTTCGAATAGTCTACTCGGGCGACATTCTAAGACTTAGCTCTCGAGAGCTAGGTTTCCAGCGCCCTGCTTGGGCAAAGTTCCAAGGCTTAAGCTCCCGCTTAGGTCGGAGCACATGAAGCAGAGAAATATTGTTACCCCTAAAAGTGAATGGTGAATCCCTTGCAAATCTGATGCGTGTCTCGAGATACCAAGTATAAACTTCCTCAGCCAAACATTTTGGCTAAGGAAGTGGGGGCTTATGATATAACATAAATATAACTCCCAATAATTGGGGAATACCCGACAATCCCAGTCAAACTGGAAGATCGATGATTATCTTATCGAAGATCGTGACGTGATCCTCAAGGATCCTAACGCGATCCTAACACATATGGCCCATGGCCCAGTCCTACTAGGAGTCTTCTCTTAACAGCTATATAAAGAGGTCTACCCCTCAGGTATAAGGACAATTACACAATTCATTCTTTTTCAGAGTTATTATTCTGTAGCTGCGCTCTGACTTAAGCATCGAAGAGTTCTTCGCCGGGAACCCCACCCGGCGGTCACTCGTTTTCTGTCTTGCAGATCATCGGTTTGGGCTCGGGTTCCGAAATTTGCACGGAACATATTTTTAGTAGCAACAGAATGAAAGTTTATGGACATAAGTCAGATTTAACAAAACCTTTCTTCACGCGCGTTGTTGCCGAACCTGGTGACGAAAATTGTTCGTCGGCGTATCTTTTTCTTGACGAAATGAAAGCTTTTTTTGATATGTATTGTTTGTCTTTAAATGCCATTTTCCTCGTAACTAATTCTTCATTCTAAAGCAAGGATTACATTATCACTTTCATTTGGAGCAGGGATTACATTATCATTAGAGGCACTTAGAAGTGTCGCATATAAGCGTCATAAGTAAGAGGCAAGTGCATATAAGAAGTGTGGACAAATTCTCGACGGACGTATGCGACATTTGAAAAAGGCGTTGTGGGAAGGGTTAAGAAATTTCTTTGCGACACTTGCTCTAATTGGTGACACTTTTTTAGCGTCTTCGAAACAGCTTTTCTTCATCGACAACCAAAATATTAGAACTCCGAAATAATGCCTCTAAGGCATGATGTAAACTCATAAATCACCATGAAGTGTATGTACAAGACATGAACTCCCGGAAGGAGTAGGCGACAAGATTTTGGCAAAGAAATATGGTTTTGCATACAAGATGTATCCCGTTAGACATGAAGTCCTGGACAACAATTCTATTGACGAAGATGTCAATTGGTAACTGTGGTGGTGGATATATATAGTAATCCGAGACAATCGGGATCAGCTCCACAACTATTGAAGAATTGATGCATTTAGCTACAACTTCGAGCTCAAAATCCCCAAAGAGATAGATCGGTAATAATAATCTTCGTGGCCTAATAGGTGAAAAAATATAAAATTAAATAAAGAAGAAAAGAGAAGAGCATCTTGCTGCTCCAAACAACATTCCCCGCTGCCTACCATGATATTGGCTTTGACCTAGTGTGCCAGAGTCGCCCATGGAAAGGATGAAAAACAAAAACAGAAAAACAAAAAAAAGGTCAAATATGCATCAAAAAAGGGGAAAAAAATAGGGCTTAAATATGACACAAATTTGAACTGAAAATCTACTCAATTACGCACATGGTCTTGAAAATTACAAATCTTAAGTGTATACCATAAGCCAATTTAATTGATTACAAAAATAAAGACATAAATCTATCCTTTTAATTTCCCTATTTATTTTTCTTTTCAGCAACACCATCAAATATTTTGAAAATTTTCAGCAACACCATCAAACAAAGAAGATTTTTAAATATTAAATGGATTACAATTGCGAATATCAAATATACATTTGGTCTAAAATAAGTCACAAAAGAAACATGAATTATATTGAATTATATTATTTTGATTCTCAAAAAAATTATGATATCAATTCAAAAATTACCCCCGATCACGTCTACGTGCAACACACGTACTCAATACTAGTACAAGAAAAATGACAGAAAAAAAACTCTTAAATTACTTAAAAGTACAGTGTGAAACTCGAAGGGTGACTTGGGTATGTTTGGAATCGATTTTTACTATCTTCCCCTGAATCTATGGTTTTTAGCCTTCTCGTCATCTTTCATGGAACTTTTCATGTACTGTCTATTTACTTACTAGTAGGAAGTGACAGAGTATGTGATTTGATTATTGGCCAAAGCTGAATCAGAACTGGTGTCGCTAAAATTGCCAAAGTAAACTAACAGCTTTAAATTTAAAACTCAATTTGTGAATTTACCGGCTGCTATCGTGTTATCTAGAAGTGTAATGTATCTGAAGATTATTGCAGTTATTAAATGAAGTTGTGGTTGAGCCGCTTTCCTTGCAGGCTTCACTTGATGAAAGCTTGTGTTAACCGTTTGGAAGTCAAAAACTACTTCCAAGTTATGAGATTTATACGAATATACAAGTTGTATAGGGTCAACAGATACAATCATACCAGTTCTCGTATGCAAATATAGGACTTGAGTGTTGGATTACGGATATAAGAAAGTTGGTAGATTTGCGAAATGTCACGGGTTTGAGTTGTGCAAAATTTGCAAGTCACCAATTTTTTTTTTATTATCATTGTTGTTGACCTTTTATACACTTTGGTATTATTTGTTTAATAATGCGACAATGTATCAACAACAACGACAACAACAAAAAGAAGCCTCCAAGTAGTTGTCCTATCAAACGCATTAGTTTTACGTTTTTTTGTTAAATTGAAACTCTATCAGACTTTCAACATTTTTTAAACGGGTGAAAAAAAAAACTAAAACTTTTTCAGTTTTCAAGGGAGAAAAAAAAATTAAAAAAAATAAAATCGAAAACTGAAAACTCTGTCAAACGATATAAAGTCTCTTTGAAGGTAATAGCGATAGGAATTTTCAAGGCTATTTCTGCTTGGATATGGGTCATACTGAATAAAGATCCCTATAACGGTGACATGACCATAAATGGTTACATGACCATAAATGTCATCTCATTATAATACAAGATACTGGTTCAGTAATCCGGATAAGACCTAAATCGGTTATACTTAATGATTTCTGTATCAATATGTTTGAGTACAGTATACTTTGGTAGAGTTAATGTCGGGAATCGTGAATTTCTGTTTGTCTTGAAGTGGCCAGAGGTATCAGACTTCCACACGTCAATGAGGCAGTCAAGTTCTCGCCAAAGTTTGTGGCTTATAATGCAAGTCTACCATGTGCCAAGTCTATGCGGTAGTCAAGTCATAACCAAAGATATTTGTGCCTAATAATGCAAGTCTATGTTAAGTCAAGTCTATATTGAGTCAAGTCTATGCGGTAGTCAAGTCCTCACCAAAGTCGAGTCTATATGCAAGTCAAGTTTCCGCCAAAGTTTGCAGATGAGTTGGCTAACAGATTCACCGGCACGATCCTACCACGGTTGTGGAATATCCCAAAACTTAAGAGACTGATTTTGTAATGTATATTTATCTCCAAGGAAATATTCTAGACGAGGTTGGCAATCTCATCGATCTATGGGTGTACGTCGTATACACAAGTTATTTTCTTGGTATGTTTCTAACTTTTTGGATGATGTAATCATATATATACATTACTTTATCAATGTAATGATAACTTTTTATTATTATTAAAGAGAGTATAAAGTTAGATGAATTTGTCATTAAAGAAATTGCTTATTGTGACAAACTTCCTCGTCATTAGAATATGTATATATATTAATCAAGCAAGTTGAGTTATCAAGAGAAAATATGACAAACTCCAAAGGATGGAGGAGTAGCAAAGGCTTTCAGGTACGGTCTCGAGATCTCAAGTTCATGTCTTCATATAAATTGCAATTCTGATTATTTTTCAAAAAAAAAAAAAGGAAAGAGAGAGAGAGAGAGAGAGAGAGAGAGAAAATATGACATGAGACAAGATTCGTCGACGGAGTCTAGTTCGTGAAGAATGTACTCATTGTGGACAACTATTGGAGAAATAGTTGTCGACAACTTAGAGGCCCTTTTCTTCATCGACAATCAAAATATAAAAATCGCAACTATTGAAGAAATGATGCATTTAGCTACAACTTCGAGCTCAAAATCTCCAAGAGATAGATAGGTAATAATAATCTTCGCGGCCTAATAGGTGAAAAATATAAATTAAATAAAGAAGAAAAGAGACGAGCATCTTGCTGTTCTATCTCTCAAGCAAAATGCACCAGAGTGGCCTATGGAAAGGATGAATATGAGAATATGTTGTCACACTTCTTTATGTATGACTTCTTTATGTATGATAGGGAAGATTCTTTAGAGTAACCTGTTATGTTCATGTCTTCCTTTGACGAGAAATTGACAACAATGCATATCGAAAAAACTTCTCCAAGCAAAATCTCCTTTGGTGCCTATCGGATAGATTATGTACGGTGTTATCTTCCTTAATGTTTGACAATTCCAACATTAACATTCCTAGAAAATCCTAAGCCAAGACAAGAGGTGTTTCCTAAATTATAAGTCAGAAATCAATGTGAATATCGCTGTCCATATGAATGTAGGGACCTATCTCTGTGCGTAAGAATTCATTGAAGGGAGACCGTTCTTGTGCTGATGTTCAAGGCTTATGCATGCATTACATAGCCATGGCAACACCCAAGCACACTTCGGTTTCTGAGAAATGTTTCAAGGAAGCTCGTCTCTCGAGCAAAAATAAGGTCCAATGCTGCAAGGACTTCAATTCTCTGTGTATCAGCCAGAGTAGTCTCTCCTTTGCATGACCATAAGAGAATTAATCAAAGCTACTGCCTCTTTAGAAGTCGCAGCTTCCCTCATGGGTCAGTAAACTTCAAAAGGCGAGCTGACAATAGGGACAAAAACTAATGTAAAAGATCATGCAGTAAGATATGAAGTAATTAAAAGGATTAAGAACTAATGTAAAAGATCAGGATTTGTATGCAGCACAGTGCAAAGCACATGCTTTGAGTGCGATCAAGCCACAATTGAGAAAGCCTATCGTCTCAAATTGTTGAACAGAAAGTCAGAAACTTTCTTCCTCTCAATATGGGGAAATATGGTTGCTCAGAGAAGATAAATTTCTTTTTTGCTTTGAGTGCACTATTAATCTGAAACTACCAAAATTCTGAATATGTTGTTAACAACTGAAACCTTAATGCATCGGCATGCGTGTAAACTTCTTTAGCACCTTAATCGATACTTATGGAAGTCATAGCTGTCAATAAAAGTTCAATTATGTGATTAGCTAATCGAGACTTCTGAGTATAAAAGGAATGTGCTTAAGTCATATTTTTCTTTTTCAAGAGTATAAATAGAAACGACTTCTTCTCCCATTGCAGAACTTAGGAGATTATTTAATAGCGGGAGCCGTATAAATTTGCCTCCGCTTGCAATTAGTAAGTCTAACTCTCACCATCCTGTCATCTCTAGGTAAGTACGTAACCAGAAAGGGTCAAGGCTGGAGGTGATTGGCCTATATTAATATGAGTAAATTGTATATGGTCTAAGATCATGGGCCACAATCATTAGAATCGTTGCACAATTTGCATGTTGCTAATGTGAACGTGACGAGAGTTCTCAAGACGAAACTTTCAAGCTTAATCGAGCCACACAGGAGTCCACAGAGTGGAAGAGTTTTTCGAGTTGCGCTGGCATCTATATTGCATATTTCCACATATACGGCCAAAGGCATCGGACTTTAGCAAGTCTATGGGGTAATCAATGTCTTCACCGCAGTTTGTGGGTTTAATGCAAGTCTACCATGAGTCTGAGTCTTGGGCCCTTTGTGCAGAAAGGATATAAAGACGATCCTGTCAAACATATTTCATGTTAATGATAACTGAACTTCCGGTGAGATTTTCTTGCTTCCCATTTGCTATGGCAGCAGTCGTAATTTTGCCTCTAATCATGAGTTTCTTGACGGTAAGTGCTGTAACCAGTGTCACCACCGATGAACATGCACTTCTTTCCTTGAGAGTCCCTGTTAGCGGCTGGTCCTCCTCTGTCACACATGCTTGTAATTGGACTGGGGTCATTTGCAATCGCCACGGAAGAGTTGCCGCCTTGAATCTATCAAACATGGGGCTGCTAGGCCCTATTCCTCCAAACATGGGAAATCTCTCGTTCCTCGTTTCTCTTGATCTCAGCAACAACAATTTCTCTGGCGGTATCCCTAAGGAAATGACTCATTTGCGCAGAATCAAAGAAATCAACTTGGAATTCAACGACTTCAGCGGAAGGCTTCCAACATGGCTGGATGAGTTGCCTAACCTTGAACACCTCTTTCTTTCAAACAACAGCTTTACAGGCACCATGCCACCATCACTATGGAATATCTCAAAGCTTAAGAGTGTCCGTTTGACCCATAATTCTCTAGGGGGAAGGATTCCAGAAGATATCGGCAATCTCCTAAATCTTGAACTGCTTTCCGTATCTGGCAATGAGTTAAATGGCCAAATTCCATCGAGTCTTGGCAAATGTTCAAAACTTCAGGTGCTGTCATTGTCATTCAACCAATTCACCGGACCGATACCAAGACAGATTGGGGACCTAAAGTTGCTTAAGGAGTTGGATCTGGGTTCTAACGACTTGACTGGTATAATTTACGCTTATCATAATCTTTTTTAGCCTAAATGCAGTTTAAACTTCGATCAAAATTCTCAACAATTCGATTCTTGACTTACAGATTGAGTCTTTAAAGCCTAAATTTCTACTGGGTGGAAAATAACCTCAAACCCCATAACTCTTTAAACTTTCACTTTTTGATGCGTGGTAGTTGTAGTTTTTGATAAACTGTGACATCTCTTTTGTTATCAATCAGTAGATGTGGGGTTTTGGTTGCCAATGTTGAAATTTCTGTCAGGATCCAAGAGTTCAAAGAGGCCTACTATTTTTGCCATTTTGGTTACCGAATCTAGAACTGGAAACTATTTTCTGTACAATTTTCAGTTGTTATAAGTACGGCTTAAAAATGGCATCGCGAGCTCACTTTATTTTTTACCTATTCTGCAGGCACCATCTCGCCTTCTCTATGTAACTTATCAAAGCTTGAGAAATTCAATTTTGGCGATAATCATCTACAAGGAAACATTCCACTGGAAATTGGAAATCTTCAAAACTTGAAGCAATTTAGCATAGACAGTAACCAACTAACCGGCACCATTCCATCAACGTTATACAACATCTCGGCACTTAGTATTGTTGATTTTACTGGAAACGATCTATCTGGCACTCTTCCGGCCAATATGTGCAGTCACCTCCCAAAGCTCCAAAAGATTCTTCTTGCCAAAAACAATCTCTACGGCCAAATTCCATCAAGTATATCTGGATGTTACAAAGTTCAAAATTTGGAGTTGTCTGAAAACAAATTTACTGGACCTATACCAAGAGAGATTGAGAATTTAACTATGCTTGAGGTGCTAATTCTTGATGGAAACCACTTGACAGGTATAAATATGCTACAACTTTTGTTTTTCCACAGTCATATAAGTCTTAACACTTAAAATAATTGTCAAAGATACACAAGAAAAACCGTAAATTGTCTATGATACTAAATACATAGGATGTAGTCTTTTTTTAGATAAAAGCTTTAGGTTGATATTTGTATCTTGACCATTTTATGCAAATGTTAGAATTAATTTGTTGAATTATTACTACGAAACAATATGCAGCCCATAGCTGCAAGTTGCTGAATAAATGACTAATGATTCTTTCGAAAGTGTACACAAAATCAACCGCTAGTTACTAAACGTAGTTAGCAACAAATCCACCAAAAGAGAAATGCAGCACAGTATACTTGTTAGGCTTAACACGCTATTTCACACCGGTTCTTCAAGTTAACTAGTTATAAAGTGCTCTATATTTTAAAGTTATTTAGCAAGCCCTTTTTCAAGTCTTACCAATTTAAGAAGTACTTCGGCCAGTATTTTGTCCATTTAACGGTCAAAAATAGTGTTTTTCTTTACATGTGTTGAAATACAAATGGCATAAGTAGAAGCATACTAAAAAAAATTTAGCCAAAATTTTCCCCTTTCGAATTTTCTTTCTTCTCCTCCCTAATAACTTTACATCAGAATCCAGTAAAAGTTAAACACTAATATTACTGATCAAAATAAACTGCGAGTCATTGACTTGCTCCCGTCATCCACCAAACTCCTAAACATGACCATCACCACAATCAATCAAACCCGTTACGATCCATAAACACCATCAACCAAACCCATACCAACCCCATTAGTACCGGTAAACACCACCAACCAAGCTCAACCCATTAACACCCAAAAGTACCATCAGCCAAATCTACCCTATAACAACCTGTACACACCCCATGACCACCCTAAACACCATCTACCAGATCCACCCCATCACCATACCCTTACGTACCCTATAACAACCCCTAAACTTCATCAATCAAACACTCGCCATCACCCCTAAAAAAAAACCATCATTTAAATCCATACAAACACTAGCCATCACCCCTAAAAAAACCATCATTTAAATCCATACAATCACAACATGTACACACCTCATCACGCTCGAACAATCCTACCCCATCACCATCCACAAACGCGATTGACCAATCACATTGCCACATTTGTAACCACCACGATCAATCAAACTCCATACCAACTGTTGCCCCCGTCGAACCCACAACCACTAACGCTAGCAGTAACCACCACCATCACCCCCCATGAATCAACCGTCACCATCACAACCCCCATTAAACCCCTTACCACCTGCGACCACCATCATCAATAAAACCTAACATCATTGCCACCAACCTAACCAACCAACCACCACCAATATTGCAGCATCCCATTTTCCAGCACCAAAATAATTTCCCTCCGCGCTTACCTTTTTTAGACTTCTTCTCTCATAGTTATCACCTCTCCTACACCTAGGCTACCAATCTTTGGTAGTGGCAAGTGGTAAGGGTTAATTTTACGCTACACCCTATACTTAGGGGTCAGTTGCACCCAGCACCTCATGGTTCTAATTTTGGCACCCAGCACCAAAATTTTGAAAATCTTGGTTTTCAACACCTGATGACGGTCAAAATGCATGTTGACCTGACGTCCGTTAGTTTTTCAGGGGCAAATGCGTCTTTTTGCATGTTAATTCTTTTTCCATATGAACACGTCAAAATCCCTAATTCCCATCTTCCCCAAACCCATCCCATGACTTGTAACATAACACTCTTGATCCCATCGATCCCTAAATGGTCTTTCCCTCCAACAACCCCATCTTCTCTCTCGCAAGCCGTTGCCATGGATTCTGACTTCGTGGTTATTGCTCGCTTCTGCTTGATCATCTGCGTCATCGTGGTGGCTCCCTCGGCAACATTGAAACCCAGAGTTGAAGGCTAGAGCTCTGGTGGTGGTGGCAGCACATATTCGGACAGGAAAACAGAGGCTGTGTGGCATTCACCCGGACAAAATGATGGTGATGATGTTTAATAAGTTCTACCACCAGCGGTGTGAAGTGGTTGTGGTGCGACCGTTGTAGTCTCGTTGCAAACGTCGAGCAGTAGTGGTGGTGATGCGCCGACTGGCACTATTGCCAGTCGTGGTGGTGATGGCACCGATTGGCGCTACGTTAATCGTCGTGGTTGTTCCAATCAAAAGTACTTATTAATTTGGTTGTTGGAATTACAGAAAAATTGGTATTGGGTTGTTCACCGACGGTGGTGGGTCAACTGGTGATTGTGGATCTGGCGGCACCACTCCTGTCTATACTCTTCTTCTTTTTTGTGGCACCGCGCTGGTGAAACTCTACGGCGAACTTTCCATGAGAAATTCACAGGTAGTGGGTGAGAAATTTTTGGCTGTTGTGGGTGAGAAATTTTTGGCTGAGGCAGCAATCATCCAAGGTCGGCGGTTGTGCGCGATTATATTGGACGGTGTGCCGGTCGGCGTTGGTGGCCGCGATTCAATTGGAGGGGTTGCCGTGGCTTTCAGGATTGAAGGTTGTGGGTGGTACGTCATGGGTGGTCGTGGGTGGTCGGCGGCAATGGGGTTGGGAAGATGATAGTCAACGAGAGAAAAAGGGGTGAGGAAATGACGTGAAGGGCCTGATGTTAATTATTGGTGCCATTTGGAGCTGATGTGGAAGAAAGGTGGATATAACGGGTAAAAAGACGATTTTGCCCTTAAAAAATTAACAGACGTCTGGTCAAAGACCTTTTTGACCGTCAATTGGTGCTCGATACCAAGATTTTTAAGTTTTTGGTGCTGGGTGCCAATTTTAGAACCATGGGGTGCTGGATGCAACTGACCCCTAAGTATGGGGTGTAGCGTAAAATTAACCCCAAGTGGTAATGACCACATAATGCTGGATCAAAGATCCGAACCCACTACTTGTTAAAACCCTTTTGCTTCTTTTTCACATATTTGTAGATTTTCCTACTGGACCTCATGTTCCAGCTGTAAGACTTAATTCACCTAATGAAGAATGTATTACTACCATCATATGCAATCTGGTTCACTGTCCGTATGGTTTAGATGGTAGTGGATATTGGATAGTTGTTAAGGGGATAGTGGAGGTTTGGTGATGGTGAGGGTGTGATAGTTATGGTGGTGGTGTTATGTATGGCCGATGGTGATGAAATTGGATTTGGCGGTGCGGGTTTGGTTAAAAATTTGTGAATGAGTTTTTCTGGTTTATTCTATCTATGCCCCTGCTTTTTATTATTTATAGATAATGTGTTCAACGTGTGAGCGTTTTTAGCCCAAAAACGAAAGGGAGCTTATTAGAAGTACCTTTTTAACACATAAAATTCAAATTTGTGCCTCGCGCATTACGTTGAAACTTAGAGAGTTGAGTAAATATTTTCCTCAAAGACGGGACTAAGTAGCATAATGCCTACTTGTTAGCAATAAAAATGCAATTCTATAATCTCTTTCACCTAGCTACATGGACCCGCGCAAATGTTCGGATTGGGATGCAATTTGGTTTTCTCGTCAATGATATATTTTAGCATAGGTACGCTTTAAATTTGAAAAGAACAAACAAAGAGAATGAGTTTCACTGAGGTAATGCATATATACATGGTAAAGGATAATAATCGACATCACTCGGGTATTTATATTTCTTGAACAAATTATCTCACTAATTATGACATTTAGAATCGTATTAACGATAATTACGTAAAATACTGAAAAATATATCTCATTTTGGTACAATACCATGCTGATTGATTACACCAATCTATCTAAAACTATCGTCAAGGTAAAAACATTTCTAATTTTCACCAATATGCTGATTTTCTAGTCCTTTCTATCCTAGTTCAACTTTTTTGTGTATTGCAATCCAATGAAGAATCTTTTCATATCCATATTCGGATCGCGCAATACGCAGTGAGGTTAGATTCACACTGATTTTAAGAAATTCATCCTCAAACTTATGTTGAGTTAATAAAATGCATGAAATCTTGAATGAGAGTAACGAAATTTGTGACTTAGATTTATTGAAGATTGTAGTTTTATGAAATGTTTTAAAAAAAAAAATCAATTGAAGTATCATTTATGCACAATATAAATGTGTGTATATTATTTCCTAGCATCCACCTACCAAGATGAACAACATGAAGGCACTCATTATGGAGGTTCTCACAAGTGTATACACTCTGTTGATAATTCCATTACTTATGGTTATGCTTTTTTAGATAAGAGAACATGTATAAATTTGTCACGACTCGAACGCACAGGGCACGTGAGTTATGTCCTGCTGGCCGCAAGCCCATTGGAATCAAGAGCTCTACCATGTCTTACTCGCTAAAACCAATACAAACTATAGCGGAAACCAAAACTAAAGTTCCATGTAAAATCTGCTTTTCGAATATAATTACAATCCTTCTAATTTGTAGGTAAAATTTGGCGCAATTAGTCAAATGTTGTTTTAGTATAATGCATTCAATTCCCTTAGCTAACCCCTACTATCATGTTATAGTAAAGGTCTCGATCAATTAGTGTAATTATTCCGGTGAGAATATAGGTTACAAGACAATATAGGTAAAAAACATAAAGTAAGAAAATCAGATAAAGTTTCAAGAACAAAATGCAATTTTATATTATGTTTTAATAATGCTTCCTGCATAAATTGAAACTCAGAAAGCTTAATAACTAATTTCCTCAAAGAAAAGTATCGAAGCAGCATAATAAGCATAATTGCTATCAAGAAAAATGCAATTTTGTGTTATCTTTTATTTTGTCTGGTGGTTAAAGTTAGGACTGGGTTTTTAACTAGAATGATCCTCACTTTTCATCCTGTTGATGGTATGGCATCCCAACAAGTCAACTAGATTACATAATTAAGCTAACTTTAAACTTGCAGGTACTATTCCCGCAACGATCTTCAACTTATCTACACTGCAAATCCTGTCAGCTGCATCCAATCAACTCTCGGGAGCATTGCCGTTGTATACGAGCCATCAACTAGCCAACCTTGAAATGCTTTATGTTGGATACAATAGCTTAACTGGAAATTTACCCGACTCAATTTCAAATGCGTCAAAACTCACTCGCCTAGACCTATTCGCTAACAATTTCAGTGGTATAATCCCTAACTCACTTGGTAATCTAGGACTCCTAGAGTACCTCATTCTGGGGCGCAACAATTTCATCAGTGAACCATCATCACCAGAATTGAGTTTCATCACTTCCTTGACAAATTGCAAGAAACTAAGAGTCTTGTTGATTAGAGGTACTCTTATAGCCGGCACCCTTCCAGTTTCTGTTGGAAATTTATCTGCTTCTCTCCAAGAGTTTCATGCATGCGGCAGTCGAATCAGAGGAACCATTCCTAACGAAATTGGTAACTTGAGTGATTTGATTTCGTTAAGTCTACATGGAAATGAGTTGAGTGGATCTATTCCAAATACCATTAAATCCTTGCGGAAGCTTCAAATGATAGCCGTTGATGATAATAAGTTGCGAGGGTCCATTCCAGATGACTTTTGTCAACTCCCTAATCTGGGTGGCTTATACTTGGGTTACAACCAACTTTCTGGTTCGGTGCCAGCATGCTTATGGAACATCAGTTCTCTAAGACACATTTATTTGTGTTCCAACAAATTAACTTCTAGGATACCAGCAAGCTTAGGAAACCTTCAGGATCTACTAACATTCGATGCATCGTTCAATTCTTTACATGGCAGTCTACCTTCTGAAATTGGGAATCTAAAGGTTGTTACACTATTAGATCTATCGTATAATAATTTCTCTGGCAATATCCCTAGCAGCATTGGAGGTCTCCAGAATTTGGTCAATCTTTCTTTGGGACATAATGAGTTAATGGGGACTATTCCGGAGACATTTCGATCTTTAGTGAGCCTAGAAATCTTGGACTTATCTCACAACAACCTCTCGGGCGTAATTCCCAAGTCTTTCGACGAACTCTTGTATCTCAAATACTTCAATGTGTCTTACAATAATTTATATGGAGAAATCCCAAGTGGTGGACCGTTCGGGAACTTTACAAGCCAATCTTTTTTGCCAAATGAAGCTTTATGTGGTGCGACTCAATTTGGTGTTCGTCCATGCAAAACCAATTCTGTTGGTCGATTGAAGACACTTAAAAAGGTGGTAATTATATGTGTTTCATCTGCAATTTCTTTGATTGTGCTTCTCTTGACCTTTTTACTTTTGTGGATAAGATGCCAAAAGAGCAAGAGACTTCCCGTAGAAATTGATCTACAGCCAGTGGCAGAACATCGTAGAATCACTTACCAAGAAATTCTAGAAGCAACTAATGGGTTTGAGGAAAGCAATTTACTTGGTAATGGAAGTTTTGGATCAGTATACAAAGGGATACTTTTTGATGGGATGGTCGTGGCCATAAAGGTATTCGAATTGCAACAAGAGAAAGTCCTTAAAAGTTTTCACATAGAATGTGACATATTCCGTACCATTCGCCATAGAAATCTTATCAAAATCGTCACCAGTTGCTCCAACCCTGATTTCAAAGCCTTAATACTTGAATATATGCCAAATGGGAGCTTAGAGAAATGGTTGCATTCTTGCAGTTATGTCCTAGATATATTGCAAAGGTTGGACATTATGATTGATGTGGCTTGTGCATTAGACTATCTTCATCATGATTGCGCGCCACCTCTAGTTCACTGTGACCTGAAGCCTAGTAATATCTTGATCAACGAAGATATGATTGGGCACGTGAGTGACTTTGGAATCACAAAGCTCTTAGATGAGAGAGAACTTGTGGCACGTACTATGACCCTTGGCACCATTGGATATATAGCACCAGGTGATACACATTGCTTCTCAATTTCATTATTCAAAGTAAAACTAGCTGGACTTTTATTTCTAGTTACATTGCATTTCTTTATTATTCTCTTAATTCTTTTGACAAGTTATCATATGCAGAATATGGGTCGGAAGGATTGGTATCCACAAGCTGTGATGTTTACAGCTACGGAATTATTCTGATGGAGACGTTTACTGGGAAGAAGCCCAGTGATGAAATGTTTGCGGGACAAATGACCCTAAAGTGCTGGGTAAAGGAGTCGCTTCCAAGTGAGGTAATTCAGGTACTAGATAGGAATTTGCTGAGGCAAGAGAGTGAAAATTCATTGGCAGAGGTGGACTGTGTATCATCCATATTGAAGTTGGCTTTGGACTGTGCTGCTGAATCACCAGAGCAAAGAATCAACATGAAAGATGTCTTGGCAACACTAAAGAAAATCAAAGGTAATTAGCTTAAAGGGCACCCGCTAGATAAAAGTATACAGGGTGCACCACAATAAGCAATGTGATGATGTAATAAATCTCCAGAAGACACCAGGACGGCTACCAGTGTCCATATAATCGTATGATGTAAGGTGCACCACAATAAGCAATGTTTCATTTATAAGTTTCTCATCCAGCTTCATTGTTGGACTCTGTTTCACTTCTCATCAGGTCGAATCTTTGTTGTTGAAGAACCATTTTGTTTTGAACATCAGTGCATGAAGTATCACCTTCAGAGGTCATGCCAGTGTTCAAAATGAGAAAGGCCACGGACTTTAGCCATTTTCTTTGAAACTAAGCAACGATTAGTGGGCATAGTTATGAGCACAAACAAGAAAAATGACGAGAAAATATCTTAAGATTTGGTGACTTTGATGCCACGTATCTCAAAGTACCGAGCGAACCTAAAACAGTGACTTGGAAAGGGGGTCGCTTGATAGTAATAGTAATAGAATGCCAATGCTGTTACTGCTACCGGATAAAGATCCTTTTATTAGCATCATTCATATCTTTTCTTGCAAAACATTAGAAATTTGGAAACTCTTTAAGGACACCTTTTGCATGTAATTCCTAACTCGAGCGTTTCCAAAGCCTTCATTTAATTATAGAAGATACCTAACAAGTTGGATATTCATACTGCCTCAACATTAGGAGGCTGCATTCCTTCAAACATTGGAAATCTCTCATTCCTTGTTTCCCTCAACATTAGCAACAACAGTTTTTGCGGCCATCTGCCCAATCAGTTGGCTCATTTGCAGTTACTAGAAGAAATATATTTGGATGACAACGAATTTTTACGGCCAAATTCCGCCTAGTCTATGTAGATGTTCAAGACTCAGTTCATGTCATTGAAGAAATTCAGCGGATCAATACCAGGTGAGATTTGGGACTTAGCAATGCCTAAACAGTTATATCTTGGCAACAATAACTTGACAGGTATGAGGTTGCTCATCTCTGTGGGTTTTCTTTTTCTCTAGTTCGTAGTTAGTATTTGCTAATCTAACTTTACACTACAGGTTGGATACTCGGCAGTTGTCCTGAGGTGAAATTGGCCGCTAAAGGCCTCATTTTTTGTTAACAAATATGAGTACGAGTGATTGCATCTTCCTTTTTACAGGCATCATCCCCCCTTCTCTATGTAGTATTTTCAAAGCTCGAGCCGATTTCGTTGCCTAAAAATATATTCACTGGATACATATCACCAACAGAGATTGGGAATATTACAATGCTGAATTAGTTACATGTTGAATATAACTTGACAGGTATGGAAAATGATGTCGCTTTTCATATAGATTTCTCAACCTAAAGTCAAAGTCTCCGTGCCTTAAGTGTCTTCAAATCAGAAATGTGAAAATTTGATATGTTCTCCAAGGAAACAAGGTTAGGAAGACACAAGTAAGAGCAAATTAAATCAGACAAACAAGGTTAGTCTCTACGGCCTATCTTCAGCATTTTCTTAGCATTACATTTCATTTTCCTTCGTGTGCTTTGATAGGTGCAAGTAGCAATATGTTTTGCATGGCTTCATGTTCTACTCTCACACCATTCAGGGCTTCATCAGGAGTAGAGCTTTGTAAATGGTTGATTCTGATTGAGTGCTAAAAACTACAAAAATTGGTATGACAATGAACAATGGGAAGTGATGCACGTAAATCAGCTGCCAGGAGTGACGTTATATACCAAAAAACTAAAGATATCGAGAACCATTGATATTCTTATGCTGCAACACGGAGAAGCCTGAACTTTTTTGTGATGGGGTAGCCTACAAAAGCTCCAGGAAAGGCTCGTTAATCAAGTCATTTCTTTTATTTCGTTGGATGAAACATTGTAGTCTACAAAAAAATCTTAACTGACTAGAGGAGGCTTATTATGCGCTTAAAACGGGTTTTTCCAGGAGGAATATGGATTCGTAATAGACAGACGAACAAAGTTACCCAGTGAGAGCACATCGATCCCACATTGGAAGGGGACTCAATCATAACATGTCGTGTGATGGATAATGAAGGAAATCATCGTTTTTATACTTGACAATCGTTGTTGTGGGATGGAAGATAAGTGGATTGTGGGATGAAACTTGAAGGAACAAGCTAATCATTATGTAATTTTAATCTCTAACCACCTCCTGTGTCGTTGCTTGACATGTACATGATAACTCCTGCAAATTGAAAAGATGAAGTCATTTTTATTTACTTTAGGATTGAAAATGTACTTTATAGTTTCTTTCAAAAGGTTACCTCAATTCCTTGCTCGAAATTGATATTCAAAATCTCTGGTCGATAGTTTTCCTATTTTGCATCTCTTTCTCCTTGAGGCTTGGTGTCTTAAGCACATGAACTACTTCTATTTCAAACTTGCTATGTGCTGCAGTTTTGGCTGCACGTGTGATGTGATGCACTTCTTATATGTGCAGATTTGCGTAAAACTTCGTTGAACTTATGGAAGAGAGATAGACAGTATCTAGATGGAAAACAATAATTTCACAATAACAATAAATGTTCATTTTAGTCTTATTTCTTAAAGAGTAATTTTAATTTTTTTGCCATCTTTCTTGATTTGTAGCATAGTTGTACCTCTGAATTTCTTTACAACACACCCACAAAGGATCAGAACTATTATTCTTTCTTATGTTCTCCCAACAGCCTTTCGATGGCGGTAATCTTGTCACCCCACACTTTTAACACCATTTGTTGTCCCCTAGACATGCACACAAGTTGTTAGGTATTCTTAATTTCATATGTTATAGAGTGGCATTGAGATTGAGAGTAGATTAATTACTTGTGATTTGTGAGTAAAAGGTCCCTCTTTTGAGAGGTGTTGTAGCCCTTAATTGCATGCACCAATCTCTTTGATATCCCATATCTTTGTCAATACCCCCGCGTAATCTGGAAAGAAAGAAAGGTCATAGAATGTTAACATGCTTTAACATAGAATTCTTTTTCGTTGTAGTTATACATTTGGAAAACGATATTCAAGTTTGTCACCTGTAAGCAACTTATTGTTATCGATTCGTTCATCCACCTTGTCACGTTCTATAAAGTCGAACCTATGCATTGGAATTGTCAGAATGTTATCATCCAAAAGTTTGATTTTTGTTGCATGGAAGAAAGTGACATATAGACCTGCTGGTTGCGATAGAGGCATATATGTAGTGGTCTTTTCATAGTTGTTCACTTTGAATTTAGATACTATATATATGCCGCCTTCTATTAACAAAAAGGGAAAATTTTGGATCGATTGTTATTCCATATAATAGCATGTATTCAATTTTCCTGTGAAATAGGATATTAGCATTAATCAAATCAAACTTTATGACATCATATGTCAAAGCAGATATAAGATCAAGACGTACCTTGTTGTCCATAAGTATCAAATCGGTATTCAAGATTTCACTGTTAGATTTAGTATTAACTCTCACTTTTATTGTCCAATAATCTTGGTTGGGTTCAAGTTCAGAGATTAGGTTGGATTCCTCTGACATTGCTTTGCAGATCCAAAAAGGCGAGAAGAAAGTTCATAACATAATTTACTGATACCAATTCCAAACTCTTTCTCATGGATATGAATCACTATAATTTCTTTAAGAAACTTCAACTATTTAGGATGAAAGATAGCTTTGCATACATTTGTTTTTATTTATCATAGCAGTTTATTTGAATGGTAAACAAAGTATATATCAACTTGTGCACTTGCGAACAGCATGGGAGCTGGAATCACAAGTTCATGCCAGCTATGAGATAAAGAGTAACAGAAATAGGTTTTACTTCAATAAATAGCCATGTCATCTGAGGTTCTTTAGTTATCAAAGAAAAAATTGTGGCTTATGATATAAAGTAAATATGAGAAGCTAGTTTGCAACAAAACAAATTAAGTGATATGCATTGACATTGCAAATTCCAATCCTAATGGAAAATAATCTCAATAGAGGCACCTTGGGTTGAAAAAATGGACCGAACAACATAAAAAGGATTTGGACCGCTTCATTAAAAAAAAACATCAACTGTACACAATGTAAGTTTGAGTTTGAGATAGTTCAGAATACATTCTCTTAAAAATCTTCAGGACGACAGCATGCAAGATGGAGGTTCCAAGATTTCTTCAAAGTTCATGCAAGGAAAGTAAAAGAAGTCTCTCATTAGAAGTCTGTGGCTATCTTTTTATAGTGTTTCGGACCTTTCAATTGCTCAGTTTGTGCAGAATTAGGAGAGGATGTACCTGATTAAAGTTTATAGTTACTGATTTTTAATGTCATTTTCATTAATTTTCTAGAATTAACCAATCCCAATTTTCAATCTCATAGAAATAAGGAGCAATTATAGGAGTACTTAAGAAGTAAACCAAACCTGTTAGTTGTAGTTGCCGTAAAGTAGCTGAGTTCATGAATGGAATGCCGATAGCCGTTGCCGTGGTTCATTGCATTGGGGGTATGAGATGGATGAAACTGCAGGTGCATGCTCTTCGGACCAAGATCGCCTGCTGTAACTAGGGTTACATGAGGCATGCTGTAGCTTTAGTTACAGCCGTCCGATCGAGATAAGCTTGAGATGACGGCTCAGATTATGCCACGTCAGCTAACACTTATTTTTCCAACAAACTCTGCCGACCCCAATTTTCTCTCTCTTCTATTCCATCTACCAGCGGCGACGGTACATCCAACTGCTTCACCTTCCGGCGACTCCAAAAAATGAACCTGCCTGAACTCATAGTGCTGCCATGGGCGAACCAGCATCTTCCGGCAACGACATAGCCAGACGATTGATGTGTTGATCTGCTAAAACTTGTAATCGGAGTGAGAGACGGTGTAATGGTGGTTGTTTTTAGATCGATGGTTGGCTGGTCATTGCTATCGATCGACACCCGGCGTATAGATCGCCATCATCGGTAAGGGTGAATGAGGGTGGGTTGTGACATGGGCCGTAGGGAGACGGGAGACTGTAAACGGCATGTAGATCGTCGTGTAGATGGGAGACGGCGTGTAGATCGGTTGGCATGGCGGTTGTGGGAGGCGAGAGGCTGGAGATGAGGCCATCTTGGCTATGCCGTCGCCAGAAGTTTCACCACCGGATGTGCCGTCGCCGGGAGGTGTAGGGGCTTCTGCCGCCGACCGAAAGCATAGTGGATCCGAGAGAGTGAAGGGTCCTCTGGAGGCGCCGGCGTCGTTGCCGAAATTGGTTTGTGATTTCAGATTGTTGGATCGTTGGTTCCGGCGTTGTCGTTTCGATGGAAGGTAGATCGTAGGTTCGCGTCTCCGGCCGGTTCACCACCGGAAGCGCCGTCGCCGTGTCATTGTCAGAAGCTGGAGCGGGTTCTGCCGCCGGCAGAAGGAGCTGGAGCGAGAGTGAATGGGGTCGTTGGTTTGGAGAGAGTGTGTTTGTCGGGTGATGTGGCTTAATCTGAGCCCTTCCCTCCGAATTAACTCGATCCAACGGCTGTTACTGGGGCTACAGCAGCCCTGCTGTAACCCTAGCAACAACAGGGGATCCGGATCCATGCTCTTCATATATTCACGGACTGATTAACCTCACCCCTTCTCTCCTCTCCAAGTGTTTCAGTAACTTGGTTTTAGAAGATCCCTTTGTACTTTCTCTACTGTCCTGCCACGTCAATCAAGGATATAGAATATGAGTTGGAAGATTTGCTACTTTATTGAGAAAAAAAAATATGAATTGTTTGTTTAATCCAAGGCTCTTATCCTGTGTTCTAGTTTTTTATTTGGTGTTAATAACTTATGGTTTTAACCACGGTTTTGGAAATTGGCACTTTTCTTGATCATTATCCATATTTTGCAATTATTGGTTGTTTCTAAAAATCGTTTCTCTTGATGTTCATATATATATATATATATATATATGGGGCCCGATCCACACCCACCGGTGGAGAAAAAAATTTTCTCCACCCAACCGTTTGTAAGACAAGCGGTTGGGTACTGTGTCATTTTCTCGTGGGCCCCACCACAAAAAGCCCAACCGCATGTAAGAGAAGCGGTTGGGCATGATAAATTTTTTGACATGGGCCCACCATAAAAAACCACTCCACCCAACCGCTTCTCTTATACGCGGTTGGGACAAATTTTTTTTTGCCCAACCGCTTCTCTTAGAAGCGGTTGGTAACCCCTTTTTTTTTTAACAATTTTTTAAAAAACCAACCGCATATAAAAGAAGCGGTTGGTGGCTTTTATTTTGGGTGGCTCCCACACAAAAATTTTCAAATTTTTTGATTGGCTGACACAAAAAAAAAAAAAAAAAAATTCGAGCCGAGGCTGCCACGTGGCCTCATCCGCGCCTGCCACGTGGCCCAACCGCGTGAAGGGGCGCCGGTTGGTTCCACGTGGCCTCCTCATCGTCTGCCACGTTGCCCAACTGCTGGAAGGGCCGCCGTTTGTTCCCGCGTGCCCGACGCGCTCCTGCCAGGTGGCCCAACGCGGGAAGGGGCGCTGTTGGTACGATGGCGGTGCCACGTGGCCTCCTCCGCGCCTGCCACGTGGCCCAACCGCGTGAAGGGGCGCCGGTTGTTGCCGCGTGGCCTACACGCGCCTGCCACGTGGCCACCACGCGCCTGCCACGTGGCCAAACGCGGGAAGGTGCGCCTGTTGGTACGCTGGCGGTGCCACGTGGCCTCCCCCGCTCCTGCCACGTGGCCCAACCGCGTGAAGGGGCCCCGCGGGTTGCCCTCTCCTTCTGCCACGTGGCGCCCCTCCCCCCACGCGCCTGATGGCTCCCCGTGACTCTGTCCTTCCCTCCCCGTGACTGTCCTTTTGCAGAATCTTTTGTTTCGCGCCAAATTGTTTTTTCTGCCACCGCTCACGGGTTTTTTCTGCAGACACCCACTTTTTTCTTCTCTCTTCCTTTTTCTTCTCTATTTATAATCCCCTCCCCCCAACCATTCTTCTCCACATTTCTGCTCTGCTCCGCACTTTTTCTCCACAAACCAAAAAATTTTAGCGCTAGAAGAAGATCGGTGAATAATCGCTAGAAGATCGGTAGATTTTTCTTCAAATACATCAAGTCACAACAAGTAAGTATTTTGAATTTCCTTATACATCAAGTCAGCGTATTACACTTAGCGTATTACATTTATAGCGATTCAAAATAGCGTATTACATTACATTTATAGACAGCTTTTTCACGGATTTATAAAAAATAGCTAGAGCGAGATTTTGCCAAAGTACAAAAAAGAGACCCTAGTTATTCTGAAAGCATCTGTATCAGGTAAAAATTTCAGATTTTTCCAAGCACTGTAGAGGGGCTAACTGATACGGGGAACCGTGTACCTTCGCAGTCTAATTTAAAATAACAAGCTAGCGCGATTTCGCGCGAAACTTTTACGAGAACCCTAGGATGTTGGGAAGTTCCATTCCCCAGGATTTCGCGCCATTCCGGAGCCGTTTCCTATTTTTTTGCCCGAACGGCCCTTTCAGCGCTCGCCCTTTAATTAGACAGCTTTTTCACGGATTTATAAAAAATAGCTAGAGCGAGATTTTGCCAAAGTACAAAAAAGAGACCCTAGTTATTCTGAAATGATCTGTATCAGGTAAACATTTCAGATTTTTCCAAGCACTGTAGAGGGGCTAACTGATACGGGGAACCGTGTACCTTCGCAGTCTAATTTAAAATACCAAGCTAGCGCGATTTCGCGCGAAACTTTTACGAGAACCCTAGGATGTTGGGAAGTTCCATTCCCCAGGATTTCGCGCCATTCCGGAGCCGTTTGCTATTTTTTTGCCTGAACGGCCCTTTCAGCGCTCGCCCTTTAATTAGACAGCTTTTTCACGGATTTATAAAAAATAGCTAGAGCGTGATTTGGCCAAAGTGCAAAACAGGGACCCTAGTTATTCTGAAAGCATCTGTATCAGGTAAAAATTTCAGATTTTTCCAAGGACTGTAGAGGGGCTAACTGCTACGGGGAACCGTGTACCTTCGCAGTCTAATTTAAAATACCAAGCTAGCGCGATTTCGCGCGAAACTTTTACGAGAACCCTAGGATGTTGGGAAGTTCCATTCCCCAGGATTTCACGCCATTCCGGAGCCGTTTGCTATTTTTTTGCCCGAACGGCCCTTTCAGCGCTCGCCCTTTAATTAGACAGCTTTTTCACGGATTTATAAAAAATAGCTAGAGCGAGATTTTGCCAAAGTACAAAAAAGAGACCCTAGTTATTCTGAAAGCATCTGTATCAGGTAAAAATTTCAGATTTTTCCAAGCACTGTAGAGGGGCTAACTGATATGGGGAACCGTGTACCTTCGCAGTCTAATTTAAAATACCAAGCTAGCGCGATTTCGCGCGAAACTTTTACGAGAACCCTAGGATGTTGGGAAGTTCCATTCCCCAGAATTTCGCGCCATTCCGGAGCCGTTTGCTATTTTTTTGCCCGAACGGCCCTTTTAGTGCTCGCCCTTTAATTAGACAGCTTTTTCACGGATTTATAAAAAATAGCTAGAGCGTGATTTGGCCAAAGTGCAAAACAGGGACCCTAGTTATTCTGAAAGCATCTGTATCAGGTAAAAATTTCAGATTTTTCCAAGCACTGTAGAGGGGCTAACTGCTACGGGGAACCGTGTACCTTCGCAGTCTAATTTAAAATACCAAGCTAGCGCGATTTCGCGCGAAACTTTTACGAGAACCCTAGGATGTTGGGAAGTTCCATTCCCCAGGATTTCACGCCATTCCGGAGCCGTTTGCTATTTTTTTGCCCGAACGGCCCTTTCAGCGCTCGCCCTTTAATTAGACAGCTTTTTCAAAAAAAAAAAAAAAATAGCTAGAGCGTGATTTGGCCAAAGTGCAAAACAGAGACCCTAGTTATTCTGAAAGCATCTGTATCAGGTAAAAATTTCAGATTTTTCCAAGCACTGTAGAGGGGCTAACTGATATGGGGAACCGTGTACCTTCGCAGTCTAATTTAAAATACCAAGCTAGCGCGATTTCGCGCGAAACTTTTACGAGAACCCTAGGATGTTGGGAAGTTCCATTCCCCAGAATTTCGCGCCATTCCGGAGCCGTTTGCTATTTTTTTGCCCGAACGGCCCTTTCAGCGCTCGCCCTTTAATTAGACAGCTTTTTCACGGATTTATAAAAAATAGCTAGAGCGTGATTTGGCCAAAGTGCAAAACAGGGACCCTAGTTATTCTGAAAGCATCTGTATCAGGTAAAAAGAAGCGGCTGGTGCCTTTTATTTTGGGTGGCTCCCACACAAAAATTTTCAAATTTTTTGATTGGCTGACACCAAAAAAAAAAAAAAAATTCGAGCCAAGGCTGCCACGTGGCCTCACCCGCGCCTGCCACGTGGCCCAACCGCGTGAAGGGACGCCGATTGGTGCCACGTGGCCTCCTCAGCGTCTGCCACGTGGCCCAACCGCGTGAAGGGACGCCGGTTGTTGCCGCGTGGCCTACACGCGCCTGCCACGTGGCCACCACGCGCCTGCCACGTGGCCAAACGCGGGAAGGTGCGCTGTTGGTACGATGGCGGTGCCACGTGGCCTCCTCCGCGCCTGCCACGTGGCCCAACCGCGTGAAGGGACGCCGGTTGTTGCCGCGTGGCCTACACGCGCCTGCCACGTATTACACTTAGCGTATTACATTTATAGCGATTCAAAATAGCGTATGACATTACATTTATAGACAGCTTTTTCATGGATTTCTAAAAAATAGCGAGAGCGCGCTTCTGCCAAAGTACAAAAAAGAGACCCTAGTTATTCTGAAAGCATCTGTATCAGGTAAAAATTTCAGATTTTTCCAAGGACTGTAGAGGGGCTAACTGATACGGGGAACCGTGTACCTTCGCAGTCTAATTTAAAATACCAAGCTAGCGCGATTTCGCGCGAAACTTTTACGAGAACCCTAGGATGTTGGGAAGTTCCATTCCCCAGGATTTCGCGCCATTCTGGAGCCGTTTGCTATTTTTTTGCCCGAACGGCCCTTTCAGCGCTCGCCCTTTAATTAGACAGCTTTTTCACGGATTTATAAAAAATAGCTAGAGCGAGATTTTGCCAAAGTACAAAAAAGAGACCCTAGTTATTCTGAAAGCATCTGTATCAGGTAAAAATTTCAGATTTTTCCAAGCACTGTAGAGGGGCTAACTGATACGGGGAACCGTGTACCTTCGCAGTCTAATTTAAAATACCAAGCTAGCGCGATTTCGCGCGAAACTTTTACGAGAACCCTAGGATGTTGGGAAGTTCCATTCCCCAGGATTTTGCGCCATTCCGGAGCCGTTTGCTATTTTTTTGCCCGAACGGCCCTTTCAGCGCTCGCCCTTTAATTAGACAGCTTTTTCACGGATTTATAAAAAATAGCTAGAGCGAGATTTTGCCAAAGTACAAAAAAGAGACCCTAGTTATTCTGAAAGCATCTGTATCAGGTAAAAATTTCAGATATTTCCAAGCACTGTAGAGGGGCTAACTGCTACGGGGAACCGTGTACCTTCGCAGTCTAATTTAAAATACCAAGCTAGCGCGATTTCGCGCGAAACTTTTACGAGAACCCTAGGATTTTGGGAAGTTCCATTCCCCAGGATTTCGCGCCATTCCGGAGCCGTTTGCTATTTTTTTGCCCGAACGGCCCTTTCAGCGCTCGCCCTTTAATTAGACAGCTTTTTCACGGATTTATAAAAAATAGCTAGAGCGTGATTTGGCCAAAGTGCAAAACAGGGACCCTAGTTATTCTGAAAGGATCTGTATCAGGTAAAAATTTCAGATTTTTCCAAGCACTGTAGAGGGGCTAACTGCTACGGGGAACCGTGTACCTTCGCAGTCTAATTTAAAATACCAAGCTAGCGCGATTTCGCGCGAAACTTTTACGAGAACCCTAGGATTTTGGGAAGTTCCATTCCCCAGGATTTCGCGCCATTCCGGAGCCGTTTGCTATTTTTTTGCCCGAACGGCCCTTTCAGCGCTCGCCCCGGACACCGGTTCGCGATTTTTGCGCGAAAAATCCGTAAAGTACATGTTAGGCCAATGATGAACTCACGAAGCGTAAAGTAGAATTTCGAGGCACCTTTGAGATTTTTCCTGATGCCAGGGGTCTTTCGGTAATTTGCCACCCCGCGAGGGGTGTTTCGGTGTTTTTCCCGCGCCAAGTTTTTAATTACACAGTTTTAGTCCAGGAATGTAATCACAGAAACTGAAATGTTGTTTTGAAGCTGGTTCGGGGGCGTTGGGGTGATAGTGAACCCCCGGGGGCATTTCGGTAATTTGCCGCTCATCGGTGACTATTTTGCTAGGAAGGATCCAGCCTCATGATACATGCCTTAAAATAACTTTTAGTTCGGCAAAGGGTGACAGACACCCGAAAACTTTTATTGCCCCGGGTGAATTCAGGAACTTGTGACGCACCGGCGATGACTGCCAGGGGGTATTTTGCACAAGTAGCGGGTGTTTTGGTAACTTTCCCCCTTTAAAATTTTTCCTGATATATTGGGTATATAATTGACGTAATACATTTAAAAACTTGACTTCAAAGCGGTTTTGAGGTCTTGGGGGTGTAGGGGCCGTCGGGGGGTATATTGCTATATAACCACGTTGGCGCTACATTCAGTGAGAACTGGCGTAATTAACCGTTCGGAGTGGTGGGAAGTGAGGATTTGTTTTAATACATTTAAATAATGACTATTGCTAATGTGTTGGTAAGCTAGGTTAAACATCCAGATATGTTCGTTTGGAATGTAAATATTATAACCTGATATGTTGGTTTACGATTATATTTTGTTCTTATAGATATGGATTTCAACCCCGGACCTCATGATACATCAATCCTATACGATGACGATGACCACGTCGCGAGGCACGTATTTGACGGTGTCGATAGGGGTGTTTTGGAAACAATTCAAACCATAAGAGGAATTGAAGAGTGGGTACTAAACGAGGAACAAAAAGCCCTTATACACGGTCAAAATTTAAGCCTGTTCACCGATTGCGGGAAATGGTATCGCCACGACGATTGCCTTATATCCGCTCTAGTTGAACGATGGAGGAGCGAGACGAACTCATTTCATTTCCGGTTTGGTGAAATGACTGTTACGTTAGAGGACGTCGGATATATACTTGGAATCCCATGTCACGGCAGACCCGTTACTCTGAGCGTGCCGTCTGCATCCGTAGCGAATATGGCTAGGCATTATTTTCCGGGAATTCCAAGGGCAGCTCTTACAACAAACGGCGTCAAGCTTAAATGGCTGAGAGAGCAGTATGGCGTGCTACCGGATGAATACACTCGTCAGGATTTCGTGACGTATACGAGGGCATACCTTATGTATATTATTGGAGACATATTACTTCCGACGCATTCGAAAAACACGGTGCATCCGAGGTATATGGTGTTATTGGAGGATCTTGACGAGGTATACTCGTACTCGTGGGGTTCAGCTGTCCTTGCGCACCTATATCGAGCACTGCATAAGGCTACGAGATTCGGTGCCAAGTCCATTGCCGCTTGCCTGACTCTATTACAGGTATGAGCATTTATTTTCTTATCCGGATCCTTAGTCAATATATTCGGGATTCATTACTAATTCCATATAATGTTTGCGTTCACAGGTTTGGTCTTACGAGAGGCTACCCACGGGTCGTCCACAACCGTTGGTAGATTCCGATGAGACGTGGCCTAGGGTGTGGGCCTGGGGGCCTCCGACCAACCGGAGGAGGAGACGGGTAGACCCTCACAACCATCTACAGTTCTATCGGGGGGAACTAGAGATGCTGGATGCATACCAGGTGGCGTGGCAGCCATATGACAAGGTGATGCATCTGTTGGATGAGTTGTGGTGGCAACTTCCGGTGTCGTACGTGCTTGCAGGTTTGGTTCGGGTGCCGCTGATTCACTTCGAAGAATGTGAGTTTCAGATGCCCGATCGAGTTATGAAGCAAGCTGGCTGTCCACAAGGGATTCCGAAACCCGCTGTAGACATGCGGCCATACAGGGGTGGTCGAGCACTGAACTTCGAGGTGGCTAATGCCTTGACTGTGTTGGGTGACGAGGTGCAACAATGGAATACCTGGCAGGAAACGTATGACAGCCTTGTATCGATGAAGCACGACGGCACCAGTACTGAGGACTACTTACAGTGGTTTCTCAGGGTGACGCGCACGCGGGTGACTCGCCCTGCCCCAGTGAGGACCAAATCGTATGCGTCCTGTGGGGTCTATGACCAGTTCTGGGCATTGGCCATTGTAAGTCATGCTAGTGTTGTTTGATAATTTATTTGCACGCGCGTATCGACCATCAAATGAAATGATTTGCCATATTTTCTATGCATGTTTGTTAGGTTGACCAGGCCACTGGCGTTTTCAAGCAGCTGGAGTCGTTTGACTGGTTTGTCGCGCAGGCTCCTGACAATATTAAGAGGTCCATTGAGAGGTACAAGACTGATGTTCAAAACTTTAGTCTTGCGTACCGGGGTTACCAAGGGGAGCCGTCTAGTCGCCCTCCTCCTGACGCGTACGACTATCAGCCCCAGAGTCAGGTGTGGGAGCCGTCTAGTCGCCCTCCTCCTGACGCGTACGACTACGGAACTTCCAGTCAGGTGTGGGAGCCGTCTAGTCGCCCTCCTCCTGACGCGTACGACTACGGAACTTCCAGTCAGGTGTGGGAGCCGTCTAGTCGCCCTCCTCCTGACGCATACGACTACCGAACTTCCAGTCAGGTGTGGGAGCCGTCTAGTCGCCCTCCTCCTGACGCGTACGACTATCAGCCCCAGAGTCAGGTGTGGGAGCCGTCTAGTCGCCCTCCTCCTGACGCGTACGACTACGGAACTTCCAGTCAGGTGTGGGAGCCGTATAGTCGCCCTCCTCCTGACGCATACGACTCTCTGTGCCAGAGTCAGGTTCCCCAAGTAGGAAACCATGCCTCGCGCCCAAGTTTCCGGTCGAACAAAGGACAAGCGACGAAGCCATTGAGGCCGGAGAAGATGGCTTGGATCGACCGGCACTACTTCGGGCATGAGCCTGTCAGTGCAACAGACTTCCCTCTTGGGACAGGACTAGGTCATTCGGATATCAGACTGTTGGCGCCGGAGACAGATCTCTCAAATTTTGTCATCAACGCTTATATAGATCTGCTCCGGATTAGAGAGCATAAATTTAACCGTTCTGAATACTGTAAGCTTAACATGTATCCCACTCATTTTGTGGAATTAGCGATCCGGGAATTCCATCAATGGAAGCAAGGGGGCAACATGAGTAATTGGAAACCAGGTCGAAACATGTTATCCATGATGAACGCAGAGTATCAATGTCCCGCTGCTGATGCGAACCTTATCATGATACCTTGTCTTCATGGGCACCACTGGTTCCTATTAGTTCTCCATCCAGCGTTCAGAACGGTTCACATATACGATAGCCTAAGGGAGGACGAGCCCGGACAGCTGCTGGCACAGATGTACAACGACTACATCACTTTAGTGGTTAGTTTTAATTTTTTGACCTTGGCTCATATTATATTGTTGTTGTTTCATAGGCTTGATTCGCGATTTTATTGTTGGATGCAGACTACTGTCCTCTCGATAGCGTGCGGACGGCCACGGGGGGAGCCTTGGACGGTCGTGATGATAAAGGACCGACCAAAGCAATATAACGGTAACGATTGCGGGATTTACGTCCTCAAGTACATGGACTACATTGCTCGATCGGAAGTGCTCAAACACTCCTCGTGGACCCGGAAGGATGCCTTGACGTTTAGGTATAGGATAGCCTGGGAACTGAAAAAGAATGAAGCCAGACGACTTCATTACCATTATCCTGACGTGTGTGGCTAGCTGCTGTGATGTTACGACAAACTGTACCAAAAAGAAATGTACATAAATTTTCGCAAGCTATGAATTTGGCGCTAAAATGTGCGCGAATATACATTTCATATGACGCATTCGAAAAAATAACGTGTCTCGTTGTTCGCCGAAATACATAAGAATGGGCTAATTAGCGCGCCTCATGTGCAATGAGCGGAAAAAAAGTGAGAAAAAAATTTACAAGATTTTTTGAGCGTTATGAATTGGCC
Source organism: Escallonia rubra (assembly GCA_033065855.1). Classification (NCBI taxonomy): domain Eukaryota; kingdom Viridiplantae; phylum Streptophyta; class Magnoliopsida; order Escalloniales; family Escalloniaceae; genus Escallonia; species Escallonia rubra. The sequence continues at coordinate 3,567 of JAVXUO010001313.1, read as the reverse complement.
CCTAAAGTGTGCCCGAATAGGCCCTTCATAGGAAAACCAAAAAAATAACGTGTCTCGTTTTTCGCCGAAATACATAAGAATGGGATAACTAGCGCGCCTCATGTGCAATGAGCGGAAAAATCGCGACAAAAAAATTTATAAGATTTTTCGAAAGTTATGAAGTGGCCACTAAAGCGTGACTAAAGTGCAATGAACAAAACAAATTAAAAGATTTTTCAAGAAACTATGAATTGGGCGCTAAAGCGTGCGCGAATATGCCATTCAAAAAATTTCAATAATCCACAAACCAAATCACAAATTAAAGATTCAACAAATCAAATCACAAATTTAAACATTAGAAAAGTTATTCGTTATACAACTGAAACATTAACCCTAACACTCTTCCTCCTCATCGTCCTCCTCGACCATACTTCCAGGTTCCATACCTAACACTTTGTAATGGTTTCTCTTGTCATGATCAGTCATCTTATTACACAACGCACACTTTCGCAATTTTTTTTGACCCGTTGCTTTTTCAATCGGATTCTTCATGCGGATTTCTCGTTTTCGCCCTTTTGTTTGAGAAATAATGGGATAAAAAATGTCGTCCTCCTCACCTTGCATGCTAGTGCCGTCAATGACTGGCTGTTTGGCTCGATTGAATCTACCGGCTGGAGTCGGTCGAGGGTCCCGGCTTTCTGGTAATGCCATCCTAAACTGTGCATGCTTAGCATGATCCCGTGCGGCTGCTTCAACTTGATAAGTGTACCCATCAAATGTTGACGCTGCATCCATCGATAAACCGTGCATGATGTTACAAAGATGATTATATCGCAGCGCCTCAGATTCCCTGAAATCAACTGAAACACTGGGCACGTAAGGAATGTGACCGTGGACTCTATTGGCTTCCTTCGTCCACCGTTCCAAGATATACTGTGGAGGGATTTGAGTTGCATTCTTGGCGCTCAAAACCCTCAACGCATGTCGACAAAGTATACTTTTATGCTCAAAGAGTTGACAGTTGCAATTTACCAACCCGGTGTCCATACATTTAGCTACGGTAAAATGTCTTCTGTTCCTCGGAGCCGACGAAGAGCACGGATTGGCATAATTCGTCACATTTGTCAAAGCATAAACCTTGAGATCTCTGGTGGAAAACTCGTGCAACTTTGTCATGCCATATTGATTCGACTTTAATAGTTCCTCTTGAAACTGTCGAAACATTTCCTTCGTATAGACTTGAGCCGCATGAGCCTCCAATGGTGAACGAAGTAGTATGGATCTTTCTTTGTAAACTGTAGCCGCGTCGGCTTCTCTCTCACGGTACAATTGCCTCTCAAGGGCTTTCTGCATCTCTAGTACAAACTCCGCTATACTTGAAGACTGGCCTACGTACCCATCGAAGAATGAATTCATAGCTTCGCTTCTCGATGTCGTACTCATACCGGCTACAAAAAACTTCTTGGTGTACGCACCGACCCACTGTGTCTTGATCTCATACAACGATTTTAACCATCCATGATTGTGCAAACCGTAGTCATCCATTAACGCGGCCCACCTCTCCTCGAACACGTCTACCGTCAACGATTTCTTCACGCATGTATTAAAGGCAGTCTTGAATTCCGGATGCTTTGCATATTCATTGTGAAGCCGTTCGGGATATTTGTTGCTTATGTGCCACGTGCACAGGCCATGGTGAGTATCTGGAAGGACCTTAGCGATTGCATTTTTCATTGCCAGATCTTGGTCGGTGATGATGGTCTTTGGAGGAATATGATACATTGCTTGAAGCCACGTTTCAAATAACCACGTAAATGACTCCTCCGTCTCATCCCTAAGCAGGGCAAAGCCAAATGAGATTGACTGATAGTGGTGGTTCACCCCGGTGAACGGAGCAAAAGGCATAGAGTACTTATTGGTGCGGTATGTGGTGTCAAACGTCACAACATCCCCAAAATTTTGGTAAGCAGCTCTAGAACGGGGGTCCACCCAAAATATAGTACTAATGCGGCCCTCATCATCCACTTGGAGACTGTAGAAAAATCCAGAATTCTCACTCTGAAGGCACCTGAAGATATCAAGTGTAGCTTGAGAATCGATCTGACCGAAAGACTCTCTCCTCTGAGCACGGAGTTGATTTAGATGGGCAACGTCTTGGAAAGTCAACTTGTCAATCCCCCCAGCCTGGCTTGAGAAAACCCCCATCATCTTAGAAGGTGATAGGGTTAATTTTACCCAGCACCCTGTACTTAGGGGTCAGTTGCACCCAGCACCCTAGGGTTTTAAAATTGGCACCCAACACCAAATGACGGTCAAACTGCCTGTTGACCAGACGGTTGTAAGCTTTTCAGGGGCAAAATGGGATTATTGCCCCTAAAGCTTACATGTCATCCCAGTTAGTGACACATGGCCAATTGGTTGTCCACGTCATTTCCCTCCAACAGCCCTTATTCTCTCTCTCCTTCCACATATCCCTCAATTAATCCCTAATTACAAAATTTCCCAACTGTTTATTCGAGGGACAAATCGATCGGCGATTCGTAGGGAGATGGAGCCGACGGAGCCTATCGCAGTACCGTTACCTGGATTCATCTTTCCCTGGGATCACGCCAAATGCCATCAGCCGGCCCCCCAGTCCACCGCTGACCCGTCACTGCCCTGGCCGGGACCGGCAATGGAGCCGACCTTCTGACTCCCCTCTCTGTCGTTCTGGGGAGTTCGTCGGAGTACGGCCGTTTTCTTGGGATCTTCGCGGGAGACTTACGGACCCTTTGGGTCACTTCCTTGAGTTTTCCTTTGTTTCCTGCAATTTGAACCAAAATAAACGCAAAAAGCCCTTTACTCGTGACTAATTAGAAATTGCTCATCTCTGCCATCTTCCCAACAAACTTGCAAGCAAGCTCAAAGTATGGTCGGGCTCAACTGCAAAGCAAACATGGTGTCTCCCGATATACGAACCAAATCGCCGAGGCCGTCGAACAAGCTGAGCATACCGGTGCTGCCGCCGGTTCGCGTCGCGGATCTAGCGCCGAGGCCATTGAACAAGCTGAGCATACCGGCTTGCTCGGCCTACGAGCACTACCTGCGTCTGCCGGAGCTGAAGAAGATCTAGGACGCCAAGGAGTTTTCGGATTGGAAAAACGAGTCGGTTCTGAAACCGGCTTTACAAGCGTTGGAGATCACTTTCCGGTTCGTGTCCACCGTGCTGTCGGATCCGAGGCCGTATACGAACCGGAGGGAGTGGAGGCGGCGGCTCGAGTCGCTCGCGACGAGTCAGATTGAACTTATTGCTGTGCTGTGTGAGGACGAGTAAGAGGAGAGCGAGACGCGGGGGACGACGCCAATCGTTGATTTGAGCACGTTGGGATGCGTGTTGGCTCGAGAAGTGACCTCGGCGGAGGTGTGGAAGCTGCATGACATGTATGCTTTAAGGGGCAATAAGACTATTTTGCCCCTGAACAACTCACAGACGTGTGGTAAAAGTGCCTATTGACAGGCGTCAGGTGCTGGGTGCCAAGATTTTTCAAACTTTTGGTGCGGGGTGACTAAATTAGAACCATAAGGTGCTGAGTGCAACTGACCCCTAAG
>JAVXUO010000981.1:0-47162 GCA_033065855.1 Escallonia rubra | reverse complement strand
TAAGTATTTTGAATTTCCTTATAATCAATGTTAGGTTTATACAAATCAGCGTATTACACTTAGCGTATTACATTTATAGCGATTCAAAATAGCATATTACATTACATTAGACCGCCTTTTCACGGATTTATAAAAAATAGCTAGAGCGAGATTTTGCCAAAGTACAAAAAAGAGACCCTAGTTATTCTGAAAGGATCTGTATCAGGTAAAAATTTCAGATTTTTCCAAGCACTGTAGAGGGGCTAACTGCTACGGGGAACCGTGTACCTTCGCAGTCTAATTTAAAATACCAAGCTAGCGCGATTTCGCGCGAAACTTTGCGAGAACCCTAGGATGTTGGGAAGTTCCATTCCCAGGATTTCGCGCCATTCCGGAGCCGTTTGCTATTTTTTTGCCCGAACGGCCCTTTCAGCGCTCGCCCTTTAATTAGACAGCTTTTTCACGGATTTATAAAAAATAGCTAGAGCGTGATTTGGCCAAAGTGCAAAACAGGGACCCTAGTTATTCTGAAAGGATCTGTATCAGGTAAAAATTTCAGATTTTTCCAAGCACTGTAGAGGGGCTAACTGCTACCCTGCTACGGGGAACCGTGTACCTTCGCAGTCTAATTTAAAATACCAAGCTAGCGCGATTTCGCGCGAAACTTTTACGACAACCCTAGGATGTTGGGAAGTTCCATTCCCCAGGATTTCGCGCCATTCCGGAGCCGTTTGCTATTTTTTTGCCCGAACGGCCCTTTCAGCGCTCGCCCTTTAATTAGACAGCTTTTTCACGGATTTATAAAAAATAGCTAGAGCGTGATTTGGCCAAAGTGCAAAACAGAGACCCTAGTTATTCTGAAAGGATCTGTATCAGGTAAAAATTTCAGATTTTTCCAAGCACTGTAGAGGGGCTAACTGCTACCCTACGGGGAACCGTGTATCTTCGCAGTAGAATTTAAAATACCAAGCTAGCGCGATTTCGCGCGAAACTTTTCGAACCCTAGGATGTTGGGAAGTTCCATTCCCCAGGATTTCGCGCCATTCCGGAGCCGTTTGCTATTTTTTTGCCCGAACGGCCCTTTCAGCGCTCGCCCTTTAATTAGACAGCTTTTTCACGGATTTATAAAAAATAGCTAGAGCGTGATTTGGCCAAAGTGCAAAACAGGGACCCTAGTTATTCTGAAAGGATCTATATCAGGTAAAAATTTCAGATTTTTCCAAGCACTGTAGAGGGGCTAACTGACGGGGAACCGTGTACCTTCGCAGTCTAATTTAAAATACCAAGCTAGCGCGATTTCGCGCGAAACTTTTACGAGAACCCTAGGATGTTGGGAAGTTCCATTCCCCAGGATTTCGCGCCATTCCGGAGCCGTTTGCTATTTTTTTGCCCGAACGGCCCTTTCAGCGCTCGCCCCGGACACCGGTTCGCGATTTTTGCGCGAAAAATCCGTAACGTACTTTTTAGGCCAATGATGAACTCACGAAGCGTAAAGTAGCATTTCGAGGCACCTTTGAATTTTCCTGATGCCAGGGGCATTTCGGTAATTTGCCACCCCGCGAGGGGTGTTTCGGTAATTTTCCCGCGCCAAGTTTTTAATTACACAGTTTTAGTCCAGGAATGTAATCACAGAACCTGAAATGTTGTTTTGAAGCTGGTTCGGGGGCGTTGGGGTGCGAGTGAACCCCCGGGGGCATTTCGGTAATTTGCCGCTCATCGGTGACTATTTTGCTAGGAAGGATCCAGCCTCATGATACATGCCTTAAAATAACTTTTAGTTCGGCAAAGGGTGTCAGACACCCGAAAACTTTTATTGCCCCGGGTGAATTCAGGAACTTGTGACGCACCGGCGATGACTGCCAGGGGGTATTTTGCACAAGTAGCGGGTGTTTTGGTAACTTTCCCCCTTTAAAATTTTTCCTGATATATTGGGTATATAATTGACGTAATACATTTAAAAACTTGACTTCAAAGCGGTTTTGAGGTCTTGGGGGTGTAGGGGCCGTCGGGGGGTATATTGCTATATAACCACGTTGGCGCTACATTCAGTGAGAACTGGCGTAATTAACCGTTCGGAGTGGTGGGAAGTGAGGATTTGTTTTAATACATTTAAATAATGACTATTGCTAATGTGTTGGTAAGCTAGGTTAAAGATCCAGATATGTTGGTTTGGAATGTAAATATTATAACCTGATATGTTGGTTTACGATTATATTTTGTTCTTATAGATATGGATTTCAACCCCGGACCTCATGATACATCAATCCTATACGATGACGATGACCACGTCGCGAGGCACGTATTTGACGGTGTCGATAGGGGTGTTTTGGAAACAATTCAAACCACAAGAGGAATTGAAGAGTGGGTACTAAACGAGGAACAAAAAGCCCTTATACACGGTCAAAATTTAAGCCTGTTCACCGATTGCGGGAAATGGTATCGCCACGACGATTGCCTTATATCCGCTCTAGTTGAACGATGGAGGAGCGAGACGAACTCATTTCATTTCCGGTTTGGTGAAATGACTGTTACGTTAGAGGACGTCGGATATATACTTGGAATCCCATGTCACGGCAGACCCGTTACTCTGAGCGTGCCGTCTGCATCCGTAGCGAATATGGCTAGGCATTATTTTCCGGGAATTCCAAGGGCAGCTCTTACAACAAACGGCGTCAAGCTTAAATGGCTGAGAGAGCAGTATGGCGTGCTACCGGATGAATACACTCGTCAGGATTTCGTGACGTATACGAGGGCATACCTTCTGTATATTATTGGAGCCATATTACTTCCGACGCATTCGAAAAACACGGTGCATCCGAGGTATATGGTGTTATTGGAGGATCTTGACGAGGTATACTCGTACTCGTGGGGTTCAGCTGTCCTTGCGCACCTATATCGAGCACTGCATAAGGCTACGAGATTCGGTGCCAAGTCCATTGCCGCCTGCCTGACTCTATTACAGGTATGAGCATTTATTTTCTTATCCGGATCCTTAGTCAATATATTCGGGATTCATTACTAATTCCATATAATGTTTGCGTTCACAGGTTTGGTCTTACGAGAGGCTACCCACGGGTCGTCCACAACCGTTGGTAGATTCCGATGAGACGTGGCCTAGGGTGTGGGCCTGGGGGCCTCCGACCAACCGGAGGAGGAGACGGGTAGACCCTCACAACCATCTACAGTTCTATCGGGGGGAACTAGAGATGCTGGATGCATACCAGGTGGCGTGGCAGCCATATGACAAGGTGATGCATCTGTTGGATGAGTTGTGGTGGCAACTTCCGGTGTCGTACGTGCTTGCAGGTTTGGTTCGGGTGCCGCTGATTCACTTCGAAGAATGTGAGTTTCAGATGCCCGATCGAGTTATGAAGCAAGCTGGCTGTCCACAAGGGATTCCGAAACCCGCTGTAGACATGCGGCCATACAGGGGTGGTCGAGGGCCGAACTTCGAGGTGGCTAATGCCTTGACTGTGTTGGGTGACGAGGTGCAACAATGGAATACCTGGCAGGAAACGTATGACAGCCTTGTATCGATGAAGCACGACGGCACCAGTACTGAGGACTACTTACAGTGGTTTCTCAGGGTGACGCGCACGCGGGTGACTCGCCCTGCCCCAGTGAGGACCAAATCGTATGCGCCCCGTGAGGTCTATGACCAGTTCTGGGCATTGGCCATTGTAAGTCATGCTAGTGTTGTTTGATAATTTATTTGCACACGCGTATCGACCATCAAATGAAATGATTTGCCATATTTTCTATGCATGTTTGTTAGGTTGACCAGGCCACTGACGTTTTCAAGCAGCTGGAGTCGTTTGACTGGTTTGTCGCGCAGGCTCCTGACAATATTAAGAGGTCCATTGAGAGGTACAAGACTGATGTTCAAAACTTTAGTCTTGCGTACCGGGGTTACCAGGGGAGCCGTCTAGTCGCCCTCCTCCTGACGCGTACGACTATCAGCCCCAGAGTCAGGTGTGGGAGCCGTCTAGTCGCCCTCCTCCTGACGCGTACGACTACGGAACTTCCAGTCAGGTGTGGGAGCCGTCTAGTCGCCCTCCTCCTGACGCATACGACTACCGAACTTCCAGTCAGGTGTGGGAGCCGTCTAGTCGCCCTCCTCCTGACGCGTACGACTATCAGCCCCAGAGTCAGGTGTGGGAGCCGTATAGTCGCCCTCCTCCTTACGCATACGACTCTCTGTGCCAGAGTCAGGTTCCCCAAGTAGGAAACCATGCCTCGCGCCCAAGTTTCCGGTCGAACAAAGGACAAGCGACGAAGCCATTGAGGCCGGAGAAGATGGCTTGGATCGACCGGCACTACTTCGGGCATGAGCCTGTCAGTGCAACAGACTTCCCTCTTGGGACAGGACTAGGTCATTCGGATATCAGACTGTTGGCGCCGGAGACAGATCTCTCAAATTTTGTCATCAACGCTTATATAGATCTGCTCCGGATTAGAGAGCATAAATTTAACCGTTCTGAATACTGTAAGCTTAACATGTATCCCACTCATTTTGTGGAATTAGCGATCCGGGAATTCCATCAATGGAAGCAAGGGGGCAACATGAGTAATTGGAAACCAGGTCGAAACATGTTATCCATGATGAACGCAGAGTATCAATGTCCCGCTGCTGATGCGAACCTTATCATGATACCTTGTCTTCATGGGCACCACTGGTTCCTATTAGTTCTCCATCCAGCGTTCAGAACGGTTCACATATACGATAGCCTAAGGGAGGACGAGCCCGGACAGCTGCTGGCACAGATGTACGACGACTACATCACTTTAGTGGTTAGTTTTAATTTTTTGACCTTGGCTCATAGTATATTGTTGTTGTTTCATAGGCTTGATTCGCGATTTTATTGTTGGATGCAGACTACTGTCCTCTCGATAGCGTGCGGACGGCCACGGGGGGAGCCTTGGACGGTCGTGATGATAAAGGACCGACCAAAGCAATATAACGGTAACGATTGCGGGATTTACGTCCTCAAGTACATGGACTACATTGCTCGATCGGAAGTGCTCAAACACTCCTCGTGGACCCGGAAGGATGCCTTGACGTTTAGGTATAGGATAGCCTGGGAACTGAAAAAGAATGAAGCCAGACGACTTCATTACCATTATCCTGACGTGTGTGGCTAGCTGCTGTGATGTTACGACAAACTGTACCAAAAAGAAATGTACATAAATTTTCGCATGCTATGAATTTGGCGCTAAAATGTGCGCGAATATACATTTCATATGACGCATTCGAAAAAATAACGTGTCTCGTTGTTCGCCGAAATACATAAGAATGGGCTAATTAGCGCGCCTCATGTGCAATGAGCGGAAAAAAAGTGAGAAAAAAATTTACAAGATTTTTCGAGCGTTATGAATTGGCCCCTAAAGTGTGCCCGAATAGGCCCTTCATAGGAAAACCGAAAAAATAACGTGTCTCGTTTTTCGCCGAAATACATAAGAATGGGATAACTAGCGCGCCTCATGTGCAATGAGCGGAAAAATCGCGACAAAAAAATTTATAAGATTTTTCGAAAGTTATGAAGTGGCCACTAAAGCGTGACTAAAGTGCAATGAACAAAACAAATTAAAAGATTTTTCAGGAACCTATGAATTGGGCGCTAAAGCGTGCGCGAATATGCCATTCAAAAAATTTCAATAATCCACAAACCAAATCACAAATTAAAGATTCAACAAATCAAATCACAAATTTAAACATTAGAAAAGTTATTCGTTATACAACTGAAACATTAACCCTAACACTCTTCCTCCTCATCGTCCTCCTCGACCATACTTCCAGGTTCCATACCTAACACTTTGTAATGGTTTCTCTTGTCATGATCAGTCATCTTATTACACAACGCACACTTTCGCAATTTTTTTTGACCCGTTGCTTTTTCAATCGGATTCTTCATGCGGATTTCTCGTTTTCGCCCTTTTGTTTGAGAAATAATGGGATCAAAAATGTCGTCCTCCTCACCTTGCATGCTAGTGCCGTCAATGACTGGCTGTTTGGCTCGATTGAATCTACCGGCTGGAGTCGGTCGAGGGTCCCGGCTTTCTGGTAATGCCATCCTAAACTGTGCATGCTTAGCATGATCCCGTGCGGCTGCTTCAACTTGATAAGTGTACCCATCAAATGTTGACGCTGCATCCATCGATAAACCGTGCATGATGTTACAAAGATGATTATATCGCAGCGCCTCAGATTCCCTGAAATCAACTGAAACACTGGGCACGTAAGGAATGTGACCGTGGACTCTATTGGCTTCCTTCGTCCACCGTTCCAAGATATACTGTGGAGGGATTTGAGTTGCATTCTTGGCGCTCAAAACCCTCAACGCATGTCGACAAAGTATACCTTTATGCTCAAAGAGTTGACAGTTGCAATTTACCAACCCGGTGTCCATACATTTAGCTACGGTAAAATGTCTTCTGTTCCTCGGAGCCGACGAAGAGCACGGATTGGCATAATTCGTCACATTTGTCAAAGCATAAACCTTGAGATCTCTGGTGGAAAACTCGTGCAACTTTGTCATGCCATATTGATTCGACTTTAATAGTTCCTCTTGAAACTGTCGAAACATTTCCTTCGTATAGACTTGAGCCGCATGAGCCTCCAATGGTGAACGAAGTAGTATGGATCTTTCTTTGTAAACTGTAGCCGCGTCGGCTTCTCTCTCACGGTACAATTGCCTCTCAAGGGCTTTCTGCATCTCTAGTACAAACTCCGCTATACTTGAAGACTGGCCTACGTACCCATCGAAGAATGAATTCATAGCTTCGCTTCTCGATGTCGTAGTCATTCCGGCTGCAAAAAACTTCTTGGTGTACGCACCGACCCACTGTGTCTTGATCTCATACAACGATTTTAACCATCCATGATTGTGCAAACCGTAGTCATCCATTAACGCGGCCCACCTCTCCTCGAACACGTCTACCGTCAACGATTTCTTCACGCATGTATTAAAGTCAGTCTTGAATTCCGGATGCTTTGCATATTCATTGTGAAGCCGTTCGGGATATTTGTTGCTTATGTGCCACGTGCACAGGCCATGGTGAGTATCTGGAAGGACCTTAGCGATTGCATTTTTCATTGCCAGATCTTGGTCGGTGATGATGGTCTTTGGAGGAATATGATACATTGCTTGAAGCCACGTTTCAAATAACCACGTAAATGACTCCTCCGTCTCATCCCTAAGCAGGGCAAAGCCAAATGAGATTGACTGATAGTGGTGGTTCACCCCGGTGAACGGAGCAAAAGGCATAGAGTACTTATTGGTGCGGTATGTGGTGTCAAACGTCACAACATCCCCAAAATTTTGGTAAGCAGCTCTAGAACGGGGGTCCACCCAAAATATAGTACTAATGCGGCCCTCATCATCCACTTGGAGACTGTAGAAAAATCCAGAATTCTCACTCTGAAGGCACCTGAAGATATCAAGTGTAGCTTGAGAATCGATCTGACCGAAAGACTCTCTCCTCTGAGCACGGAGTTGATTTCGAAGGTCAACGTCGTTGAAAGTCAACTTGTCAATCCCCCCAGCCTGGCTTGAGAAAACCCCCATCATCTTAGAAGGTGATATTTTAGCGTCGGCCATTGTTGAAATCAGTTGTCTGTGTGCCGCGCTTATTTCTCGGTGTTGATGAATTTGACCAATCATACTAGGGGTGCAAAACTGATGATTATGGCTCAACTCCACAGCCGTCAAAACCCAATGGTTTTCATTTTTCCGGTGTACTGCATACACATGGGCTTTGCAACCGGTACCCGGAAATGTGTCCCGTTTTCTTTGTCTTGTTGTCCCTTCGTCACTGATCTGAACGACGGGGGGTACATACGGTGCTCCTCTATGACACTCAAATAACCTTGCACCAATTTGATCGGTATTCACCCGTTTTCTAGTCGTCTTAGTTCTAATACCGAAACCCATCGATTTCGAATATGCTCTGTAGTATGCTTCGACTTCGTCCAGTGTTTGGAAAATTTGACCCAAGTAAGGTGGATCAGAACCTTCACAAAAAATATTCCCTCCAGTTGCATCCATATCGAGCACTGAAATCTAAAAAATAAAAACCAATACGATTATCAACAAGTCATAGAATTAAATAAAAGAAGAATAAAAATTATTTAAACGTAATTGCTTAAGCTGATTTGTATAATGTAAAATTATCAAAATAGCCCCCGACGGGGGCAAATTAGCAAAATGCCCCCGGGGAGTTCATTATCACCCTAACGTCCCAAATCAGCTTGAAAACAACCTTTTAGGTGCTTTGCTTACATTTCTGGACTAAGAAGTCCTTTAAAAAACTTAACGCTGTAAAATTACGAAAATACCCCCCTCGGGGCTGCGAATTAACGAAAAATGCCCCCTGGCATCAAAAAATCGTTCCGAGTGCTTTGAAACGGCATTTTAAGCTTCCTGAATTCATCCGGGACAAAATAAGTTTTCGGGTGTCTGACACCCTTTGCTGAACTAAAAGTTATTTTAAGGTATGGCCCTTTAAGCTGGATCCTTCCTAACAAAATAGCCCCCGATGAGCGGCAAATTACCGAAATGCCCCAGGGGGTAACGAACATATCTGGATGTTTAACCTAGCTTACCAACACATTAGCAATAGTCATTATTTAAATGTATTAAAACAAATCCTCACTTCCCACCACTCCGAACGGTTAATTACGCCAGTTCACACTGAATGTAGCGCCAACGTGGTTATATAGCAATATACCCCCCGACGGCCCCTACACCCCCAAGACCTCAAAACCGCTTTGAAGTCAAGTTTTTAAATGTATTACGTCAATTATATATCCAATATATCAGGAAAAATTTTAAAGGGGGAAAGTTACCAAAACACCCGCTACTTGTGCAAAATACCCCCTGGCAGTCATCGCCGGTGCGTCACAAGTTCCTGAATTCACCCGGGGCAATAAAAGTTTTCGGGTGTCTGACACCCTTTGCCGAACTAAAAGTTATTTTAAGGCATGTATCATGAGGCTGGATCCTTCCTAGCAAAATAGTCACCGATGAGCGGCAAATTACCGAAATGCCCCCGGGGGTTCACTATCACCCCAACGCCCCCGAACCAGCTTCAAAACAACATTTCAGTTTCTGTGATTACATTCCTGGACTAAAACTGTGTAATTAAAAACTTGGCGCGGGAAAAACACCGAAACACCCCTCGCGGGGTGGCAAATTACCGAAATGCCCCTGGCATCAGGAAAAATCTCAAAGGTGCCTCGAAATTCTACTTTACGCTTCGTGAGTTCATCATTGGCCTAAAAAGTACTTTACGGATTTTTCGCGCAAAAATCGCGAACCGGTGTCCGGGGCGAGCGCTGAAAGGGCCGTTCGGGCAAAAAAATAGCAAACGGCTCCGGAATGGCGCGAAATCCTGGGGAATGGAACTTCCCAAAATCCTAGGGTTCTCGTAAAAGTTTCGCGCGAAATCGCGCTAGCTTGGTATTTTAAATTAGACTGCGAAGGTACACGGTTCCCCGTAGCAGTTAGCCCCTCTACAGTGCTTGGAAAAATCTGAAATTTTTACCTGATACAGATCCTTTCAGAATAACTAGGGTCCCTGTTTTGTACTTTGGCCAAATCACGCTCTAGCGATTTTTTATAAATCCGTGAAAAAGCTGTCTAATTAAAGGGCGAGCGCTGAAAGGGCCGTTCGGGCAAAAAAATAGCAAACGGCTCCGGAATGGCGCGAAATCCTGGGGAATGGAACTTCCCAACATCCTAGGGTTCTCGTAAAAGTTTCGCGCGAAATCGCGCTAGCTTGGTATTTTAAATTAGACTGCGAAGGTACACGGTTCCCCGTAGCAGTTAGCCCCTCTACAGTGCTTGGAAAAATCTGAAATTTTTACCTGATACAGATGCTTTCAGAATAACTAGGGTCTCTTTTTTGTACTTTGGCAAAATCTTGCTCTAGCTATTTTTTATAAATCCGTGAAAAAGCTGTCTAATTAAAGGGCGAGCGCTGAAAGGGCCGTTCGGGCAAAAAAATAGCAAACGGATCCGGAATGGCGCGAAATCCTGGGGAATGGAACTTCCCAACATCCTAGGGTTCTCGTAAAAGTTTCGCGCGAAATCGCGCTAGCTTGGTATTTTAAATTAGACTGCGAAGGTACACGGTTCCCCGTATCAGTTAGCCCCTCTACAGTGCTTGGAAAAATCTGGAATTTTTACCTGATACAGATGCTTTCAGAATAACTAGGGTCTCTTTTTTGTACTTTGGCAAAATCTCGCTCTAGCTATTTTTTATAAATCCGTGAAAAAGCTGTCTATAAATGTAATGTAATACGCTATTTTGAATCGCTATAAATGTAATACGCTAAGTGTAATACGCTGACTTGATGTATAAGGAAATTCAAAATACTTACTTGTTGTGACTTGATGTATTTGAAGAAAAATCTACCGATCTTCTAGCGATTATTCACCGATCTTCTTCTAGCGCTAAAATGTGTTGGTTTGTGGAGAAAATGTGCGGAGCAGAGCAGAAATGTGGAGAAGAATGGTTGGGGGGAGGGGATTATAAATAGAGAAGAAAAAGGAAGAGAGAAGAAAAAAGAGGGTGTCTGCAGAAAAAACCCGTGAGTGGTGGCAGAAAAAAAAATTTGGCGCGAAACAAAAGACTCTGCAAAAGGACAGTCACGGGGAGGGAAGGACAGAGTCACGGGGAGCCATCAGGCGCGTGGGGGGAGGGGCGCCACGTGGCAGAAGGAGAGGGCAACCCGCGGGGCCCCTTCACGCGGTTGGGCCACGTGGCAGGAGCGGGGGAGGCCACGTGGCACCGCCATCGTACCAACAGGCGCACCTTCCCGCGTTTGGCCACGTGGCAGGCGCGTGGAGGCCACGCGGCAACAACCGGCGTCCCTTCACGCGGTTGGGCCACGTGGCAGGCGCGGAGGAGGCCACGTGGCACCGCCATCGTACCAACAGCGCACCTTCCCGCGTTTGGCCACGTGGCAGGCGCGTGGTGGCCACGTGGCAGCGCGCGTGTAGGCCACGCGGCAACAACCGGCGTCCCTTCACGCGGTTGGGCCACGTGGCAGACGCTGAGGAGGCCATGTGGCACCAACCGGCGCCCCTTCACGCGGTAGGGCCACGTGGCAGGCGCGGATGAGGCCACGTGGCTGCCTCGGCTCGAAATTTTTTTTTTTTTTTTATGTCAGCCAATCAAAAAATTTGAAAATTTTTGTGTGGGAGCCACCCAAAATAAAAGCCACCAACCGCTTCTTTTATATGCGGTTGGTTTTTTAAAAAATTGTTAAAAAAAAAGGGGTTACCAACCGCTTCTAAGAGAAGCGGTTGGGCAAAAAAAAAATTATCCCAACCGCGTATAAGAGAAGCGGTTGGGTGGAGTGGTTTTTTATGGTGGGCCCATGTCAAATAAATTATCATGCCCAACCGCTTCTCTTACATGCGGTTGGGCTTTTTGTGGTGGGGCCCACGAGAAAATGACACAGCACCCAACCGCTTGTATTACAAGCGGTTGGGTGGAGAAAATTTTTTTCTCCACCGGTGGGTGTGGATCGGGGCCCATTTCTATTCCCATCTTCTCATTTTGTAATTTATGATGTCAGTTCGATCCCTTTTTTTTCTTCTCATTTTTTTTCTAATATGACGAGTCAGTTTCTCTTCAGCATGTGCGATTTTGTCACTTTTAACGCGGTGTTTGATAAGAATCAGAAAAAAAAATAGTTCTACTACCACTAAAATCCCTAGATATCATCAAACTTCATCATTTTTAAATTTCAAAAAAAGAATTCCTAACCACTAAAATGTAAGGCACTTACGGTATGTTTGGGACCAATTCTTTTAGGATTTGGATTTCAAATTCGAAATTAAATATTTTGAAATTCAATTCACTTTTTTTTTTTTTTGGGAACAAAAGGGAATTCAAATAACAGAATTCCTATTTTGTGTTTGGAGAACAAATGAAATGAAGAGGTAATAAATTTTTAGATAATTACATCTTTGACTTACGGTGAAAAACGAACTACATTACGTGGTTTCAAGTGTGCTAGTGCCACCACATGGTCGTGGTGTTGGCGGTACCACACGGGGTAGCGACATCGACGGTGGAAGTGGTGGGGTGGTCAAGTGATGGTAATGATGGTGGTGGTGGTGGTGGTGGTATTAAGGTGTAACTGGTGATGTTCAAGTGATGCCAATAGTGATGCTGATGGCAGTAGTGGTGGCTGCGACAGTAGTAGTGGTAGCAGTAGTGGTGTTGGTGGCAGTAGTGGTGGCGGCAATGGTGGTGGTGGCAATAGTGGTGACAGTAGTGGTGGCGACGGTGGTGATGATGGCGGCGGCAGCAATAGTGGTGCTAGTGGCACTAGTGGTGGCAGAGGTGGTGGTGGTGGCAGTAGTGGCAGTAAAAGTGGTGTGGCGGTAGCGGCAATGAAAACGGTGGTGATGAGTTCATTGTTAGAGAGATTCAGAATAGAATAAGATAGGTAACTAATTATTATTTAAAGTAAATCCAAATCCCATGAAATTCAACTATTTTTCATCAGATTTCACACAATAGAAACAAATCCAGTCAAATTTCATGAAATTCAATTCCAATTCTTTTTTTTTTTTTTTTTCAAAACAACAAAATTTGAGTATTTGAAATGAAATTCCTTCAATTTCATAATTGCAAACACAGTCTTAAACTTTTGGTGTAACACCAAAATGGTGTTACACCAAAATGGTGTTACACCAAAACAAAGAAAGTCTAAACTATAGTAAAATCATTAAATCTATAGTGATAAATTATTTATATTTTTAAGAATTATGTAAACAACTCTTTTGTTATTATTTTTCGATACATTTGAATGTCCAACATTTTTTGCACTAACATTTTTCAAGGAATTGATAAGTATCGTATTTGAATTTGGTATCTAAATCGGAATTCAGAATAGGTAACCAAACAAATAGTTTCAATGTTACTTAAATCCTATTTGTTAATTAAAAAAGAGCATATGTTACAGTATTCAGCTTCCCCACCTCACTACCCTGCACTTTATCTCTCACAGACACCACATGCACCCACCAGCAGACACGCACCCCACACCCACCAGTAGATAGCCATAGCCACTGCCTTCCTCCGTCACGACGACCCAGCGCCGCCATTAAACCACCACTGCATAACCACCAATTCCAGTCTCACGCCGAGAGCCACCAATCGACACCCACGACCGCCATCGCTCGAGTGCTGCCACCAGCGACAATCCACACTGCTACGAGCACTGCCGATCGCCCAAACGACACCAATCTCAGAAATCGACGGTGATGTACCACTTCCGCCGTCACAACAACACACACCGTCGGCCACCCACGATCTGCAAACGCCACCATACGTCCATCAACCGCTAATTGCCCAAACACCACCAATCTCACAAATCGCACAACCGAGAACCTCCTCACCCACGGCCTTCAACGGCCTCCAATTTAATGGCAACGTCGAAAGGAAAACTTAATGGCAGCGGCCTTCAACGGTGTCACCCACGTCAATCGCTCTGCTTCTGTATTTGCTGGCTATTGAGATGAAATCTAAACGGATTAAATTTTCTATAACTGCAGATTGTGAGTCGTTAAGGGAGAAGGGGAAATGCAAAGAAGAAAATGGAAAAGAAAAAGCAGAGTGGAAAAAAACAGATGCATGAATTGCAGGAAAAAAAATACCGTTGGAGTGTTGAAAAATGAATTGTAGGATGAACGCTAAGCTCGTCGGTTGCTAATTTCAATTTGCAATGAAGATGGAAGAAGGGAGAAGGCGATGAAAATAGGCTGACAAGGGAGGAGAGCAGTTACATGGAGTATTGAGAGTGGGAGACTCCCTGAAGTAAGTGAAGGTTTGTGGAGAGTGAGGAGTGTTATTTTATATTTTTGTCCTGAAAATGGACACGTGTCCGCACCTAGATGAGTTTCAGTGTAACACCAAAAAGGTATTACACCAAAAATAAAAATAACGTTTTCATTATGAGTAGTATAGACATATATTTGAGTAAAATATTTTTTTGGGCATAATTATGTAGAGAAACAAACATCAGTTTCGCTCACCCACAATAAGTATAGTGCAAATAAATTTAAGGACTATTCTCGTTATTGTTTCCGGTCTCATCACTGTATATTCGCGTGGCATAAGGCATTAGTTGCTAGTTCAATCTAATGTAAACTTAAGTACTCCCTCCATCCCACATAATTTGATCAACTTTTTTTGCACGCGGATTAAGAATTTAAGTGATATATTTTGTATTTTCAATTCTACCCTTAAGAAATAGAAAGGGAAGAAAGTAGGTCAAGAGAGAAAAGAAATTAGTGGAGTGTTAAAAGAGGGGAGAGAAATGAATAAAATAGTGTAAGAAAGTGGGTAAGGAGGGAGAACATGAGTTGATGGAGATTTAGATGTGGACAGAGAAATAGAATAAAAATTGTGTAAAAAATGTAAATATATAAAAGTACATATGAAATCTTTCTTAATTTGAAAAATGAGCAATTTCTGTGGGACGGCCCAAAAAGGAAAGTTGATCAAATTATGATGGACGAAGAGAGTATCATTTATGTCTTGTATGCAAAGTTTTTCTCCATATATCTCTTCCAAGTGATCAGAAGTGTCACGAAAAATAGTTAAAGCTAAATTAAGAAGAAACACGGATAATTCATTGATTTTTCATTATGTGGGCTTGAAAAGCTGTTTGAATAACTTTTGGCTGCTAACCACCCGACACACGGTGACCTTTGATGGCACAAAAGAAACCGTATGTGGCACTCGACTTGCCTCTTGCAAGAAGAGTCCGCCAACAAATCTCAACAATCTACAGCAATCAGTGCATCAACATTGTATAAAACAGTGCACAAAGAAGCAATTTCAACACAAGGGCAAAACGGTCCCAAATATTCTCATTACTTCAAAATCATCGTTACAACTTACAGAAGGCTTTGTTTGCATCCACAATGTGCAATTTAGCTAAACAGGCAAGCTAAAACAAAGTAAGGGACTCTCGGGTATGGGTGTACACCACAACTTTCCGTAGGAAGATAATTAATGGTTCTAAATTAAATTTTTATAGTGACGCTGTAATAGTGCTGCTAAAAATTATCATTAAAAGTGTTAAAATAAATCACTAAATATATTTAGTGACTATTATGTCATACAAGACTTGTACGAACAAGTAACAACCCAAAATTTTCCATCCAAAAGGAAATAGTACCCCTGATGCATTTAAAACCTGTCTTCCCCACCCCTCTTAGCATTTTGGGGTCAAACAAGTTGCTTGCTTTGGATTTTTCTCACAACCCGTCCCCTTGATGTATAACTATTGCCAAATGCCCCCAATATTAGAATATTGATAGTTGGTACCAGAGTTGGTCACATGACTAGCACACGACCTGACGAAGCTAAAAATGCCCATAAATAATTCAAGGGGAAATTGTAAGTGACCACTTCTCCAAACCATAACGGCATCCTACCATTGGAACTCGCCATTAGAACTCGCCGAAGCTCTAAGCACCACAAGGCCACCACCCCTCCGCACTTATGTTGTAATGATGGATCAAGTTGATGTACGTACAAACCTTAGAATCGAGCGGTCCAAATTCCAAAGACTCAAGAATCGTGAGAATTAAATTCGAAAGGCTTTTGAAGGCTATGAAATTTAATTATGGAGTTAGCTCCGAAACTAAAAACTGATAAGATCCTTATGAAAAGAGATTCAATCCTTCATATCTCTGCCTTTCACCAAACTTGAATGTAAAGGGCGTTGTTGTTGTTGAGGCAGCAGAGGCTGGTGTCGACGGGGTTGAGAGTTATGTTCAAGATCATTCCAATTAGGATAGTTTATTTGGTCATTACAAACTATTGTCCAGGGTATCACATGGAGAAAATTCTTGGTGGTTGTCTAATACCACAAAATCTGCATATGTGGTGTTAGACTACTAGTAAAGCTATGTCAACTAAGCAAGGTTGGAAACTTGTGGGCCAAATGTCCAGCTGGATATTAAACCTAAACCATGGTTATGAAAGTTTGAAACTAAAAATTTTAGGAAAATTTTGAATTGCCGCCCATCATTCTCATTCATCTGAGGTTAAAGTGTGAAACCATTTATTTTCTTTCTCCTCTTTTCTCTTTCATCTTTGCAGAGTGTACAGTGATGGACTATGCGAGGATTTTGGAAGGGAATGATCGGTGGTGGATTTGTATATACGGCTGGGTGCGGGGTGGTCGGTGGTAGAAGGCTTTGGATCCGACGGGGCTGGGTGGGAATTTTGGGAGGGGGGGTGAGAGAGTGGGTTGTGGTGGATTAAGGAGTAGCGAGGGGTGTGAGGTGGTCGGTGGTGGAAGGCTTTGAGTGCAGCGCACTAGGCAGGAAATTTTTTTTTTGGTGACGGGGGGAGGGTGGGGGCGGTGGTGGATTAGGGAATGGCAGGGGGGTTGTGGAACGATCGACGGTGGAAGGTTTTGAAGGTTCCGGGTTGGGTGGAAATATTTTTTTAGGGGAGGGTGGGATTTGTTTTTGGTGGACTGTGTGGTGGGGGTAAGGTGGGTACGTTGTGGTC
Source organism: Escallonia rubra (assembly GCA_033065855.1). Lineage (NCBI taxonomy): Eukaryota > Viridiplantae > Streptophyta > Magnoliopsida > Escalloniales > Escalloniaceae > Escallonia > Escallonia rubra. The sequence continues at coordinate 30,632 of JAVXUO010000981.1, read as the reverse complement.
GGCGGTGGAAGGCTTTGAAGGCGGCGAGACTGCTGGATTGTGAAGGTGCTGTTGTTGCTGCTGAGGGGGCGTTGTTGTATGTGAAACTAGATCTTTATTGTGATATGTTAAAACTCTCTGGAAAATTGTTTCGGTTAGGGTAGTGGTTGTATTAACAATTCCCCATGTATTGCGAGTCGCCCTCGATTTCTCGCCTGGCACATACAAGCTGCACATTTCAGGGCCTCCATTGTTCCTTCCTCTCTGCTAGGCATGAATTCTTTGCACCCATCTATGACGTGCCCGTCCATGCTTACCGCGTGGTGCTTAAGGCATTCTTAATATTGAGTTGTGACAACATTATTACTTGCTGAAGATGTTGACTGTACTTGTGCTTGCTGTGGCGGCAGAGGCGGTGGAAATTTTTTTTAGTTGCAGACAACATGTAACTCTTAGTGTTTGCAAACTCCGTAATTGAGATTATGGATTGGAATTTTGGGGGTGTGGGGAGTGAGACAATGGTGAATTAAGGGGTGGGGTGCAGGGTGTTCAGCAGTGGAAGGCTTTGATGGCGGAGGAGATATCTGGGGATTTTATGGGCCGGGTGGTGGTGGGGGTGGGGGATTGATGCATGTTTCATCTCCAAAATTGCATGCTAGGTTTGTAGGTGTGGTGGTGTTGACGGTGGGTATGGTAGCGTGACAAGGGTTGTTCGTTTGGTTGGTGGTGGTAGCGGTGGATGGTGATCATAGCAACGACATTTCAAATTTTAGTGTTTTTCTATTTAGATCAGAGTTTGGATTTTCAATTTGATTGCAAATGTTGGGATTACAATCAAATTGAAAATTGCAAGCATTTGTCCGATATCTCTAATAGCAGACAAAGAAAGCCCAATTTGAGATGTTCATAAGATTGATGCATTGAAATCACCTAGATAAATGAATCAAGGATAGACCACAATTCCATGACTAAAATTTTCAGTGCATTGAAAAAGTAACCTAATAACAGAAATCGAACAACTAGTCAAATTTGAAAAGAATGATGAACTTGGAGATTCAATGCTTGCGTGAATGACCATATAACTGCCCTCCATGTAGAAGTTCCCAAATATGACAAAATTTGGGAGCTTCAATGCTTGCGTGACATTCATGCACATGATGTTTCTCCATTAAGTTTTTCTGGGTGAACAAATCCTGTAAAGAAAAAAAATTAGACACTTCTGTTATTTTTTTTTTCCAAAAGTAATAATAAGAATGAAAGTGTACATGTGGGTTCATATGGCAAGAATTAAGCAAACTCACAAAACTGTTGGACGATTCCTGGAATAATGAGGACATTTCCGTTAACATATTACCTGACTCAAGAGTGGCGTAACATTGTTATTACCAAAATAAGGTAAGAACTCATGATGCAAGTTGTTGCCCATTAGCTCGGAATAACTATATTATGATGGTTGTGACACCGATATAGAAGGCACATCAAAGGGAACGTCGATTGTAAATTGCATATATATATATATATATAACACAAACTTGGTCACTACATACAATTGTATGCAAAAACACATAAATAATACGTATCAATAATAAAAGAATAAAATAGTTACAATTAGTTTCACTTGTAGGAAGTTGGCTAGTTGCTCTTTCTAATGTCTTTCTTTTTCGTGCCTTGTCCAGTGCACCTTTAATCCTATTATGGTGTGTTCCTTTTGCCCTCACGCGAGGGGGGATCCATAATCGGCAAGCAATCAACAGAAAGAGGAATATATGTCGGTTCACTAACTGCAACATCATTTCCACACTCTTCAAGTCTTTTAACTTCTTCTTTGTCCTATCTAAATAAGCAAAAGCAATTTTGGCCACTTTGGCACCCAAACTCATAACAACAAAAGCTATCTGCATCAATTTGTTAAGACCTAATGTCTTGTTTCCTTGGGACTACTGAGTGGAGTCGAGACATGAACATAACCATGTCCTACAATACCTTGTTTTGCACTTTTTGTCCATCCTTTTAACACATATTGCTCTCGGATTCTTTTGGCTTTAATACAAATGTAAACACCCCATTTTTGTTGTTCTTTTTATTTATATATAGTTATTGGGCTTTATTGATAACTAAGATTTATTATTATGGGTGTAGGCCCAATAATATATTACACTTAATTTATTTAATTAAATTAAATAATAATCCAATCCAGTCCATTACAAAAATGTGTCATCCTTTCATGGTGATGTTCGCCTACTAGAGAGCTCCCTCACCGAAGGGCTGTGTAGATACCCCATTTTTTTAGTCTTTTTTATTTATATATATATAATTATTGAGCTTTCTTGATAATTAAGATTTATTATTATGGATGTAGGCCAAATAGTATATTAAACTTAATTTATCTAATTAAGTCCAATATTAATCCAATCTAGTTGTCCAGTCAAGTCCAGTCTAATAATCCAGTCTAGTCCAATTGGTTGAGTCCAATCTAGTAAGAGTACAATCTAGTTGATTAAACCAGTTCAGTTAGTTAGATTTAACCCAAGTTAAAATCAAGAGATTGTAATTGACTAGATGACTTGGAAAATATCTAATGATTTATCCTTGATACATGTGATTAATCCTTAATTTATATGAGATATGGGGATAATTTTTGAATCTGGTACATCACATCTAGTACAATCAAAGATAATTATCGAATTAGGGTCAGATAATGTCTCGAAATTCGAGATTTTTTTAAAATTATGGGATGAACCGGCCGGTTTGTCTATTTTCAACTTTTATCCTCAAATCTTTACCATTTCTGACGTCCTAGACCTCTATAAATAGGGTCTTTGGGTTACATTTAAAAAATAAGCTTTTACCCTGAGCTTTTATACCATTTCTCTCTTAGAAGTGGTAGATCATCTCTAAGAGGAATTTAGCTTTTCATATTCATTTTGCTATTATTAAGCCACTTGCATCGAGGATCCGTCTCAAAATGTTCATGAGTCTTCTAGGCAAGCATATTTGAGACATACATTTTATTGCTATTCTAGGCTAGTTATAATGTGGTAGTCTAGAATAATTTCATTTCCCCGCGATCACATATATATTACAAAGAAACTTAAAAATAGTCTTTTCATTTCATAGTTTGAGTCTAAGATCGAAGTATAGGTCGACTCACATAGGATCACAGTCGATCTATAATGGTTTTGATTTCGGTTTGTCCGACCGGGTACAAAGGCCATTCGACCCCCGATGTCGAGTTCAAGCTAAATATATAAAAGTAAAGTTAAGGTTGGCGTTATTGCGCATTTTACATGTTATATGTTTTAAAGGCAAAATATTTGTAGGAATGAAGTAGATATCGAAAGGGTGTAGCGGGTGCCTAACACCTTACCGCATCATAACTTAGTCCCTGAACTCATTTCCCTATTTTGTATAGACTAGTTGTCCTTCAAACATTTTCAGAGTAATTTCTCTGTTTTTTCTTATTTTCCCTTTGCATAAATTAAATAAGACGGCGAATCTATAAAATCCTTCTGGGGATTTTTTTAGGCTGTTCAAACAAACATTGAGTACCCTTAAAGCATGATGACTCGGCCACCTTTTGACTCAATCAATTGACAAGAACAACTTATTTTGCTACCATTAGAGTTAAAGCGAACCTTATACTCTCTCTTACCACCCACCCTCATATTTCAGCATATAATGACTAATTGCCCCCTCTTGGTTAGAGATGTCAAAAGGATTGGGATGCCCGCGGGCTATGCCAGCACGACCCTAAAGGTAAACAGTGACGGCCCTGGTCCATAGGGCCAAGGGCCAGGGCTAGACCGGAGAATTCTGGAGAAAAGCATGGCCTGGCCCTAAAAAAGCCCGGTTCAGGCTCGATCCAAGCCCGAAAGATGGCCCGCCCTGAATTTGGCCCTTTTTTTGCCCGATTTGAAAAGCCCGGGTTTGGCCTAGATCCGGCTCGAAAATTCAAAAAACAAATTTATTGTTCTTTCGTCACAATTCGTAAATCTAGATACCCTTCGTTTTCTTTCATCTAGTTTACGAAATGCCTACCTAAGGAGACCCAACTTTTCTTCTTATTCCATGAATTTAGATGAAAATCATCTATCATGTTGTTGTCCACCTTAATTATCATGATATCTTTGACATCAGTCGTATCAGCATTGGCATCAATCGCCACCTTAATTATCACGATATCATTGACATTAAGCACATTAACATTGTCATCAACATCGGCATTGCAATCGTCAACATTGCTTTCTTTTTCAACTTTTTACTTAAGGAACAACTGCATTTTTACTACAATACGTTTGATTGATGTTAAGTTGTGTAAAGTAACTTCGATTACAATGCTAAAATAGGAAGAAAAAAAAAGCCCTAACCTTATATGCACAATCATACTAAAAGTCCTAAACTAACTAACAATTATAAAACTCAATTTAGGAATATTCTACACTAATACCCCATATTTATTTTGCTTAGAGAAATTAGAGTACCGAAGCATGGGATTCAACATTGATTGTCTTAACATTGAGAAACTCACTAGTTAAGCCAAAATGCTAGGGTTGCAACATTTTGGTACCCTGCCCGGCCAAGACAAACGAACTTTCTTTTGATAGAAATCGAACAAGGACAATAATTTTCACTCCACTCTTGCATACAACTTACAACAAGAATCATCAACTAATTCCCATGCCTAGCGCATTGCCCTGGACCTATGTTGTCAAACATAGCTTCATTTCATGCTGCCTAAAATGATTGTTGTAGGAGAAGTGCTTGGGAAAGAAAAGTTGCTCCATGGATCCAAAAGTAGCTTATGCAAGGTGATAAAGTGAAGCAAGAATTGATTTTATTAAGATGTTCCAGACACAATGGAATGCTGTTGAATCGGTAAAATAAGAATATGAGATAACCATCAGATAAAAATGGCAAATCTTAACACCAGAAGAAGCGACAGACTACGTGATCTACCAAGTAAAATGAGACTCAAGAATGATATCTTAAAGTAAAGTATGTACACCTAGAGTTTGGAAGCTTCAAGATTAAAAAGAAGTCAAATATGCTCATATTAAGATGCAAGGCGTAGCAGTTTCTATGCTAACTAAAACTCTAGGTTCAACTAAATTTATGATCATTGTCAATGAGGAAAAGAAACAGCCAAGAGAAGAAGATTTACCTTAGAAAAAATTTAAAAAATTAGTAGTCAAAATGGTTTGACAAAGCCAGTTCTAAGCCCAGATAAAAGGAGGAGAGCCTATGAATAAATGTATCTTAAATTTAATTTTACCGCAGAACAAAAATGAATAAAAAAAAAAATTTAAAAATTTTTCTTAATTAGGCCCAGGCCTGGCCCAAGCCCGGCCCTAAATTTTGAGAGGTTTATGAGACTATGTATCGGTTATCAAAAGTTGAATGAGGTGACAGTCATGAATAATTACTCATTGCCAGACATAGATGATATGTCGATCAATTGCTAGGTGCTAAGTGTTTTCTTTTTAAGACTGACCTTAGAACGGGTCATCGCCAGTTAAGGAATGAGGAAGGATGAAGTTGTCAAGATTTTCTTTAGGAACAGAGACGGGCATTATAATTTTTGGTGGTGCCAGGTGAATTAATTAAGGCCCCTGTGGCAGTTATAAATTCGAGTAATCAAGTCTTTTGAGAGTACTTGGTCGTTGTGTTGTCACCTTATTGGTGACCTTATGAACGATATTAAGGGCAAAGAGGAACTTACGCAATGGCAAGTTTGACAAATCTTGAGAAATCTAAGTTGTATGTCAAATTCGAGGAATGTGAATTTTGACTTGAAAATATGGATGTATGGGGTTAATGTGGAAGCAGGTTAGGAGATCTGGGAAAAGTTGAAAAGGTGACAAATGGTGAACGTCGTAAAAATCGGCGTTAAAATCAGTAGCTTTTTAAACTTAGTCGAAGGTTAGCGGAGAGTAATTGACAATCTCTCTAAGATGCCTTATCGGAGCAAACCGACTGCGATGATTGTTATGCCAAGATTAGTAAGAATGTGAACAACTCGAAAACCAAGGTTCGAGTAAGGAGAAAATGAAGTAATAGTTTGTTTCACGTGAAAATGCGACCAGCGCATCTTAATTAAATCAAGGAAGCTTAAGGCCAAGATGAAAGGATGTTGAGATCAAGCGGGGATTTGAAATTAATAAAAAGAAATTTTGATTGTGATGAGGATGGTAGTTACAATGTGGAGGTCGGATGTATGTTTGCCTAATGATTAATTGAGGAAAGGAATTATGAAGGGTACTCATAGTTGTAAGTGCCAATTTAATCAGAGAAGACGAAAATGAACCCTAAGTTACGACTAAGAACTTTGGTGGTCTAGTAGGAAGTGGGAACGCATTACGATGAATTTTGGTGTTAAGATTACCACGAACAACTAAGAGATGTACTTCTATATGGGTTGTAGTGGATAGGTTGGCTAAGATATCCCGCTTTATTTGTCCGGGAAGAATATTTATGAACGACTTGCCCAAATGTATGTTAATCGAGTTGTTAGTCGTTATGGGGTTTAAGTGACTACTGTGTCCGACAGAGAGGTAAGGTTTATCTTTAGAGTTTAGAAAAGTTTTCAATAAGAAGTGAAAACAAGGTCGATCATGAGGACGGACTTTTACCTCAGACAGGTGGCCAATTAAGATGTATGATAGGAATACGGGGAGAGTGTTAAGGGCCTACTTTGATTATTTTGGTAGAGTATGGGGTAAACGGTTACCCTTAGTCGAGTTCTCTTAAAAAAAATGGTTGTTGGTCGAGCAAAGAAAAATAGCTCTTTATGAAGTATTGTATGGCCGGAGATGTCACACACCTACTTGTAGAATGTGGTTAGAGCTAAGACTGTTTCATACAAAAATGTGCAAAGAAACTGAAGACAAGGTGAGGTTTATTCGAGAAAGAGTTCGTGCTGCGCGGAAAAGTTATGTTGACAAGAAGCATAGGATGTTGGAGTTAAAGTACGTGACCTAGTAATATTTATAAGTGTCATTATGGAAAGGATTCATGTGATTTGGGAAGTGGAGGATGTTGAGTCCGAGGTTCATCGGACCATTTAAAATCCTGCCTAGGACTGAGAAGATAGCATACAAACTCAATTTACATTCATGATTGAGTTAATTACATAGCGGGTATCGTGTGTCAATGTTGAGGATGTATGATCCCGGCTCTACACATGGGATCTAAGAGGAACAAGTTGAAATACGAGATAATATCTCATATCAAGAGGCACTGATAAAGGTGAATGATAAAGAAGAACAAATATTGTGTTTGAAATTAACACAGTTGGTGAAAGTGTCCTAAAGACACATGCTATAGAGGAAGCCACATAGGAACCCGAAGCGTTGATGTGGAAGAGATATCCGCGTCTGTTTGTAGGATGAGGGTTATCCCAATTTTGAGGACGAAATTTATTTAAATGGGGGGATGATGTAATACCCTGATTTAATCTAGCCGAGAATTAGATTTAACCAAGGGCATTATTCTTATCGATATTATTATTTATCGATAATCGACTAACTAGAATAAAATGGGAGGTTTGTTTGGCCTTCGGGGTCAAAATCTAATTTTTAAGAAGTTAAGGGGCAAAAATGTAAATTTGAAAAATATAGTGAACGGGATGCATATTTTTATCAAGTAGCATCATTTTAATTATGATTAGGTGTTAGGAAGTGAAATGAGGGGTTGGTGTGGTTTTAGGGTCAAAGTGCGCTTTTTTCCAAAGTTATGAGGCCAAAGTGTAATTTTAGAAACTTTGGGGGCCGAATCATAATTTTTGGGAAAATGGCACTTAGGTGTTAACATTTTGGGAGTCAGATTATATGTAGCAGCGACCTAGCTCAGTGACTAATGTAAATGGATTATTCAATTGCTTAGGGGATAAAAAAAAAGAGAGAAATAGGAAGAAAATCAACAAGGGGATTCGGGAGGGGAGGAAAACAGAATTAAGGAGAAGAAAAGGAAGAACAGAAACAGAGCAAGGAAGAGGAACCGAAAACAGAAGGAAGAAAAAAAAAGTAAAGAGATGAAGAACAGGAAGCTCGGCAGAAAATTAGAGAAAGAGAGGGATTGTGATGATCTTTTGAAGGGTAAATCCTTCACCCCTTGTGATGTATCAAATTTAGCAGATTTGCATGGGTTTACTATGTGCGTTCAGTGTGTGTTGCGTGGGTGTGTTTATGGGTAATGGGTATATATATATAGATAAACTTGCCATTCTTGTCCTGAATTTTCTAATGGATCTACTCGATAAGGTGGTAGGAGTTTAATTCCTCTATTTATGATGAATTTTGTTGTGTCATCTATGGTTAACTTATATCCTACTTGACTATTTTGTGTTAATTTTCCTATGAATGTGGTACAAATTAAAAAAAAAATTCCATGTTGGAAATCTTCATATCCTTTTGTCATGATCTTAATTTTAATGTTTTTTGTAAAATCTCTAGTATTTATACAAAAATCTGGTGCACAGTAAAAGATGCCACCATTGTTGTTCATATCAACTTCTATAGCTCCTATTATGGCTTGTTCACTAGAAAATCTATCGTCTATTATGACTAAAAATACTTTTGCGCCTATGTCTCTTCTAGTTAAACATTTTACTCCTATAACAATTAAACCTATCTATATCTATTATCTGTTCTAGAGAAATTATAGGTGCTGATGGCGTTCTAAAAAGTCTAAGAACTCTATTTCCTATTGTATTTTCATTTCGTCTTCTGGTTTCAGTAGCTAAAACTTATGTTCTATTTTTATCTTCTATATTTTCTCTTCCGAGAATATGACTATTGCTTCTTATCATAGATTAAAATTTTCAAATTGTTTTGTATTTTAACCTTCTTTTTAGGTTTGTCTATAGTTATATTATCTATTTTTTTGCACAAATTATCTATATCTAAATTAACTTCCTTTTCTTTTGTATGATTTGTTTTTATTTCTAATTTATTTATCTTTTCTAAACATGTTATGAGTAACATTATAATAATATTATTTTGTTTTCTGTTTATTAGATCATTTGGGGTTCCTATTACGTTTTTAGATAAGCCTTCAGATGGTGTTATATATTTGTTTTGGTCTATGATAATTTGTTTATAGTCAGGATATTCTTCGTAGTTCATTGAAGTATTCATTTATATTCTAATCCTTGTATTTTAAAATAATGTTTTAAATTTTCATCTAGTTTATTTGTTTGTTTTTCTAAAATTTTTATCATTATTTTCAATTTGTCTGATTCATGTTTATATTCTATAGATTGTTCATTTAGTTTTTCTAGAAGGACTTCTATTTTTGTTTCACTTTGTTTTGATTTTTCTATAGATTGTTTAAAAGCATCTTTCATATAATCTAAATTTTCTCTAATTGTTTTTAAACTCTTTGTATCTGTTTGAAGATTTAAATATTCTATTTTGTTTGTGGTCATTAAATTTATATTCCTCCTATAGTGTTGTCTAGATTAGCCAAGGCTTCATCATCCCATGGATAATCATTATCGTCTTCATTATAATTTAAATAATCTTCATAATCATTATCTGATTCTAATTGTAACGTGTCTAAGTTATTTATTATATCTGTAGGTATGCCTAAATTTTCTAAGGCTGTTTGTTCGTCTATTTGTCTAAGTCGTCTATGAAACTCACTATAATATAATGCATTATTTTGTTGGTCTTTTAAATGTATATAAAAGCCAATGAGATGTTGAAAGAAAATGTCAAAATCTTCTAATAATAAGTCTAAGTTTAGAAAATATTTAATATAAAAGGATAACGGGTTATATAAAAGTGTAATAGAGTCTGTATCCATAAAATGTTTAATTCTATCGTTTGTAAAATCAATTGTTTCTAAGGCAGTAGAGAATTTATTAAAAGTGTCTAATATATCTGACGTCGTCTGTTGGTCTAGATTAAAATTATTAATCATGTCGTCAAAATTAAACGGTTCTTGGTATGGTTCTAAGTTTAGATTTCTATCTGTCATTTTAACTAGGTAAATGGATACTGTCATGGTCTTCAGTATTATTAGTACTATCTAAAATATCTTCGTTACTATTTTCATTACTAATTATCTGTAAGGTATGTATATGGTCAGTTATGTTTTCTAAAGCGTTAGCCTCATGTCTTTCAGTTGTTAGCCTAAAACGATCTACATTTGGTCTTCTAATTATTAGTCTAATGTATTCATTATGATAATAGCTATTACTATCCATATCTTTAAAGTATACGTAAAATTCTACTAGATGTTTTAAATATGCATTTAAGTCTGTTATTATGGAATCTATGTTTATAAGAACACGGATATAATGTCTTAAAGGATTGTATTTTAAAGATAAAGTACCTTCAGAAATATTGAATCTAATACGTTCATTTGTATCATCTATGATGTGTAAAGTGGCATAAAATCTATGAAATTCTTCAAAATTTGCTTCAAAACGGTCTTCATTATTACTAATATAAGTAGTCATTTGATTTCTAGAACAACTAGAGTTACCCATTATGATATTTGTGATTGTATGATATCATAGTTTTCTGTATAGTTTATACTATTAGCTTGTCTATTTCTTAAAATCTATAATGCCTTACATGTACTCTTGTAGTTATAAGGTTATTAAATCTTGCTTGAGTACATAATTTTTCTATTTTAAAGTCTTGAATATCTTGAATTAATTGTTTATTATCTCCTATGATTAATTCTTCTATATGTTTTTGATTAATGGTTTCTTCTATTTGGATAACCTTTTGTTCTAAAAATTCTAATTTTCTATTAACATTTTTATCATAATAAGTGTCTTTATTTGAAATTGATTCTTTTGGTTTGATAATATCTATGTTATATTTCTGTTTTATGCATTTTACGCAAGCTAATAAATTAATAGAAACAAATGCAATTATAGATACAGGTTGTACCATTACAGTTATAGACCCAAGCCTAACTGATCTATCATATATAAAAATATTTAAAACACCCATAACATGAGTAGGTTTTTCTAATACTCCAATACACTACTCTCAATATATTACAAATGCATCTATTACTTTTCTTACACCATGCAATACACAAAAGCAAACCTTATCATCTAAAACAAGCCTTTTGTGCACCTATTGCACACTCAGAAGGAAAGATTATTTTAGGAATAAACTTTTTAATCTCCGACAATAACACTTTAACAATTACTAAAAACTTTATTCAATTAGCACAAAATGTCACACATACACCTATTAATATTTACACTCCATCAGAGTACGCTCAGAAGCATGGTGGGGAATATAAAAATATAAAACAAAAAGGAAAAAATAAAATATGTGTTGACTGTAGTAATGGAAAAACAAATTGTTACATAACAAATATAGAAGATGAATGCTTACATATAGAAGAACTAGAAGATTTAGACATTGAAAACAACTCTAATATAAATCTAGATATACAAATAGATGAATGCTCTGATACCAAAACGGGAGGGGGTTTGGCCGGAAAACAAAGAGTCCCTGGTTAGACCGTGTCCATAGTGTTGACTTGTTGATTTTGATGATTTCGGACTTAACTTATCTAAACTTTAATCTGACAATATTATTAAAGGTAAAACATTTCAGGTTTTATCTTAATCAAACAAAGACATAATCTTGACATGGATGACAGAGATTGACAGAGACTTTGCACGACCTTGACAATGGATGACAAAGACTTTGGACTCAAGCTTTGGACTACACAGAAAGATTCAAGATCTTAAAGTATATCTTTTCTTGTTTTAGTCTTTTCTTTAAACAGCCTTTCTTAAAGGATCTGACAGAAATTCTAGTAAAGAACGAAGCCAAGTGTTTTTAGTCGAAGTCAAGTTTTTTAGTCGAAACCAAAACCTTTTAGTCGAAGCCAAGACTTTCAGTCGAAGCTAAGACTTTCAGTACAAGTCAAGTGTTTCAGTCGAAGCAAAATGTTTTAGTCGAAGCAAAAGTTTTTAGTCGAAGCCAAGATGTTTTAGTCGAAGTCAAAATCTTTTAGTCGAAGCCAAGATGTTTCAGTCGAAGCAAAACATTTTAGTCGAAGCTAAGACTTTCAGTCGAAGCTAAGACTTTCAGTCGAAGTCAAGTGTTTTAGTCGAAGCCAAAATGTTTTAGTCGAAGTCAACTCTTTTAGTCGAAGCAAAACATTTCAGTCGAAGGCAAGACTTTCAGTCGAAGCCAAGACTTTCAGTCGAAGCCAAGACTTTCAGTCGAAGCCAAGACACTTGAGTCGAAGCTAAAATGTTTTAGTCGAATCCTTCTTGCTTGGCTTTTCTACCTATCAGTTCTCTATTTCCTTACTGTATAAATAGGGAATCGGTTAGCGCATTTATTACCTTTTTCTCTCGCGCAAATTTTCACTCTGAAAAACTCTCTCATCTCAATCTCTTGTTCTTATCAATTATCTTTTGAGTGAGTTCGCTTTAGAGAAAGTTCTGTGTAAGCTTCTTGGTTTTGTTCTTGAAAGAATACAGATCTTCCCACCTAAGAAGGCTTAGCTTTAAAACTTTCATTGTATATTCTGCTCAAGAAGGAGCCTGTTTATAGTACTCAAATTGTAATCTCTTTTCATTTGTAATCTGTTGGAAACCTAGGAAGGGTTTCGGATATTGTACTGAGGTTTGAGCTAGCACCCAAAGCTAGCTGGTTTAGTGAAAGGCTCGAGTAGGTCTCCCTTGTGTGGAGTGCTCGAGGACTGGACGTAGGCTGGTGGGGCCGAACCAGTATAAATCTCTGTGTTAATCTTGTTATCGGTGTAGACGTGTTTCCGTTATAATCTTAATTTTTATAGTCATACCTTAAGTTGGAAAAACACCTATTCACCCCCCTCTAGGTGTATTTAGGGACCTACAAGTGGTATCAGAGCCTTGTGCTCTGAAATTCTTCTGTGACTTAATCGTCAAGAGCAAAAGATCGTGTTATGGAAGAAGGATCAGCAACCACCAGGCCACCATTGTTGAAAAATGACAACTACAGCTACTGGAAAAATCGCATGAGGAACTTTCTGAGGCAGGATATTCACGTATGGTATGTTGTTGAAAATGGTCCTATAATTCCTATGAAGGATGGACCGGATGGAAGCAAGATTCCGAAAGGAATTCTTGAAATGGATAATCATGAGGCCCAGTTCTTCTCCATGGATGATAAAGCCAAGAACATTATCAGTTGTGGCCTCGACATAAATGAGTACAATCGAGTCTCAGCTTGTGAGACTGCTAGAGAAATGTGGAGATTGTTGGAGGTTACTCATGAAGGAACAAATTAGGTAAAAGAGACCAAAATTAACATGTTGGTCCAGCAATACGAAGCCTTCAAAATGAAGGAGCACGAGTCCATAAATGAGATGTACTCCAGATTCACTCTCATTATTAATGGGCTGAGACTTTTGGGTAAAACTTACCCAGAAAATGAAGTTGTCCGAAAAGTTCTCAGATCTCTCCCAAAAAGATGGGAAGCAAAACTCACAGCAATTCAAGAGGCGAAGGACTTGAATGTGCTGAAGCTTGAAGAATTAGTGGGGTCTTTAATGACTCATGAAATTACGATGAAAATTCATGACGAAGAAGAAACCACCTCCAAGAAGAAGAACTTAGCTCTTAAAGCTGAGACTTCTCATGAGCCGACGGAAAGCAGTGACGATTCTGATCCTGAAATGGCTCTCATCACTCGGAAGTTCAAGAAGTTTCTCGCAAACAAGAGAGATGGGATGTTCAGGAGAAATCCAACAAACCAATCACATCAAAGAAATAATAGTGATTGGAATGTAAGGAAAAATTCTGACGCCTGTTACGAATGCGGTAGAACTGGGCATATAAAGAAATACTGTCCACAACTCAGAAACAAGACCGCCAACAGCAACAGCAATAGTCGAGACTTCAAGGAGAAGAAGTTCAAATCAAGAAGAGCACTGCTAACTTGGGATGACTCTGATGAAAGCGATAAGGAAGGAAGCGAGGATGAGGACGTAGCTCAACTCTGCTTCATGGCAAACGATGATGATCTCAAGGTAACTCCGGAAAAACATTTTAACGAACTTGAGTCAGCTTTTCTCGAACTCAGAAAAAAGTATGAAAAGTTGAAAATTAAAAATGCAGATCTAAAAAGTAAGGCTTTTTCTTTGATAAATACTGTTGAAGAATTGGAAGATGAAAAGGAAGAGTTGCAAGAAAAAATTAAATTTTATATTTCTGAAAATGTTTCTTTAGAAAATAATGTAAATGCTTTTAAGAAAGAAAATTTTCTTGAGCCTTCTGAAATCCAATTTCTCAGAGAAATCAAAGTTCCAGTTGAAAATGAATCTTTAAAATCTCAACTGGAGGATATGACTACACAAAAAATAAATTTAGAAAAGGAGATTGAAGACCTCAATTTTACTCTTTCAAAATTTACACAAGGAAGAGAGAATTTGGATATTCTTTTGGGAAAACAAAGATGTGTCTTTGAGAAAAGTGGAATTGGTTATGATCCTTCAAAGAAGCAAAAGGACTACAAAAATTTCTTTAACAAAAGTTTAGTTTCCTGCTCACCATTCACTCTCTGTACTGTTTGTAACAAAAAGGGACATTTAGTTAAAAATTGTCCTCTTAATCTTATTAAAAATCAGTCATCTCCTTCTTTTACTAAGAATAAAATGAAACATGTATGGGTGCCAAAATCTTCTTTATCTAATCTTCCAGGACCCAAGAAAGTGTGGGTACCTAAAAGAACGAAACCAGAATCTGTTGTAGGTATGCTTGAAAGCAAGGGTAGACTGCAACAAATGGATTCTCGACAGCGGTTGTTCAAGACATATGACAGGTGATCGTTCTCTTTTCTCTCACATCACTCCGAAAAATGGCGGGCTTGTTACTTTTGGAGACAACTCAAATGGTAAGATCATCGGTAAAGGTAAAATTGGCACCGGTTCCATTTCTATTGACAACGTATCCTTAGTTGACGGTTTAAAGTTTAATTTGATAAGTATCAGTCAACTAATCGATAGTGGACACAAAGTTCAGTTTGAAGGCGAAAAATGTCTTATCAGTCATGCCTCGGACGGGAGTACGCTGATCGGTAAAAGAGATGGTAACATATATACTCTATCTTTTGATGCATCTGATCATTCCCGTGAAGTATGTCTTTCTGTTCAGCACAATGATATTTGGTTGTGGCATCGTAGATTAGGTCATGTTCACATGGATCTAATCAAGAAACTTCTCTCGAAAGATCTTGTCAGAGGCTTACCAAATTTGAGGTTTATCAAGGATAAAATCTGTGATGCCTGTCAATATGGTAAACAGTCAAAAACTTCTTTTCAAGCCAAAAATGTTGTTTCAACCCTCGTCCTCTTCAACTCCTTCATTTAGATCTTTTTGGCCCTACTAGAAATGCTAGCCTTGGTGGAAAATTTTTTGCCTTCGTCATAGTTGACGCTTCCTCAAGATACACCTGGGTTCTTTTTTTAACTCGTAAAGATGAAGCGTTTGAAAAATTTTTCAGTCTTGTTAAACAGCTTCAAAATGAGAAGGAGTTGAAGCTTGTCAAAATTCGAAGTGATCATGGCGGTGAATTTGAAAAAGATTTTATCCCTTTTTGTATTCAAAATGGCATTTCACATGAGTTTTCTGCTTCTTGAACACCCCAACAAAATGGAGTTGTTGAGAGAAAGAATCGTACTCTTCAAGAAATGGCCAGAACTATGCTTCAGGAAAACTCTTTGCCAAAATATTTTTGGGCAGAAGCCGTCAGCACTTCCTGTTACGTGTTGAACAGAGTACTCATCAGACCAATTCTTGATAAAACTCCTTACGAACTGTTCTCAAATCGAAAACCAAAAATTGATTATTTCAGGATTTTCGGTTGCAAATGTTTTATTTTGAACAATCGTGAGAATTTAGGAAAGTTCGATGCGAAGTCTGACGGGGGAATATTTCTTGGTTATTCATTAAAGAGTAGAGCATATAGAATTTTTAACCGTAAGTCTATGACCATTGAAGAATCTATGCATGTTGTATTTGAAGAATCTAATACTGAAAAATCAAGTAAGATTGCAGGTGATGATGATGAAGAACTCTCCATGGATTTGAACAACAAACTTAATGTCTCCTCAACCGAGGGGGAGTGTTCAACTTCTCCCAACAATAACGATGAAACTCTGCCACTTCCAAAAAGTTGGAGATATTCTTCTAGTCATCCATTAGAACAAGTTATAGGCAATGTGGAACGCGGAGTTACAACTCAGTCTACGATAAATCTCTTCTGTAAGGATTTTGCCTTTCTTTCTCCAAGAGAGCCTAAAAACATTTCAGAGGCTCTAAATGATTCTGAGTGGATTCTTGCCATGCAAGATGAATTGAATCAATTTGAGCGAAGCGAAGTTTGGACACTAGATCCGGCTCTGTTCAACAAAAGGTCATTGGAACAAAGTGGGTTTTTCGAAACAAACTTGATGAAGATGGCCGTATTGTTCGTAACAAAGCTAGACTAGTTGCTCAAGGATACAATCAAGTCGAATGGATTTATTTTGATGAAACTTTTGCTGCTGTTGCGCGTCTTGAAGCTATCCGAATTCTTTTGACATTTTCATGTCATTTGAACTTCAAACTTTTTCAAATGGACGTAAAAAGTGCTTTCTTGAATGGGGTAATACAGGAGGAAGTTTTTGTTAAACAACCTCCCGGTTTTGAAAATGAAAAATACCCCAATCATGTCTTTAAACTGAAAAAGGCTTTGTACGGTCTTAAACAAGCTCCTCGAGCTTGGTACGATCGTCTCAGCAGCTTCCTCATTGATCATGGATTCTCTCGTGGCAAAGTCGATACTACTCTTTTTACAAAAACTCGTAGTTCCCATATTTTAATAGTTCAAATATATGTTGATGACATTATTTTTGGTGCCACTAACAATGATCTTTGTCAAGAATTTGCTGAGAATATGCGCAGAGAATTTGAGATGAGCATGATGGGTGAACTTACTTTTTTTCTTGGACTTCAAATCAAGCAGTCCAAAGAAGGAATTTTTATCAATCAGTCTAAGTACACTCGGGAACTTTTGAAAAGGTTTGGCTTGGAAAATGCTAAACCTAGAGGTACTCCTATTTCCCCCAGCGTCAATCTTATCAAAGATGAAAATGGTAAAGATGTAGATAGTAAACTTTTTCGTGGTATGATTGGCAGTTTACTTTACCTTACTGCATCTAGACCTCACATCATGTTTAGTGTTTGCATTTGTGCCCGTTTTCAAGCCTGCCCCAAAGAATCTCATTTATCTGCAGTTAAACGTATTTTTAAATATCTCTCTGGCACTCTAAACTTAGGTCTCTGGTATCCTCGTAATTCTTCAATAGATCTAGTTGGATTTTCAGATTCTGATTATGCGGGATGTCTTGTTGATCGTAAGAGTACTAGTGGCACCTGTCAGTTTCTCGGCGATGCTTTAGTTTCTTGGCACAGTAAGAAACAGACATCTGTAGCTCTATCCACCGCTGAAGCGGAATATGTTACAGCTGAAAGCTGTTGTGCCCAAGTTTTATTGATACGTCACAATTTTCAAGATTGTGGTGTCTCTTTATCGCTTATTCCTATTATTTTCTACATTAGCATTGTTATAGATATTAGTAAAAATCTGGTCCAACACTCACTCACTAAGCACATAGATATTCGTCATCACTTTCTCCGCGACAATGTTCAAAAGGGGTTAATTGAACTTAAGAAAGTTGGCTCTGAAGATCAGCTCGCCGATATCTTTACAAAACCTTTAGCTGAATCTTCTTTCTGTTCTCTTCGTCGTCGTTTGGGAATGTGCGATCTTAGTTAGTTTTTGCTCAGCTAAAATTTCAGTCGACTCAAAGTTCCCCTTCAGTCGACTCAAAGTCCCCTTTCAGTCGACTCAAAGTCCCCTTTCAGTCGACTCAAAGTCCCCTTTCAGTCGACTCAAAGTCCCCTTTCAGTCGACTCAACCCCTTTCAGTCGACTAAAAGTCCAGTTTCAGTCGACTCAAACCCTTTCAGTCGACTAAAATGTCAACTTTCAGTCGACTCAAACCCTTTCAGTCGACTAAAAAGTTTACTTTCAGTCGACTCAAACCTCTCTGCCTATTTATATGCCACCTTTTTCACTTTCACTTTTTACTGTTTCCCTTTTTCACTGTGTCTTTCACTTTCCCTTTTTGTTTCTCTCCTTTCTCTTGTCCACCTGTCACTCCAAGGACCCACATGGCCTCCAACCAACGAAATCAAAGTCGTCGTCGCTACATTATTCAATCTGACGAAGAAATCGATGGGTCTCCGTCCTCTACCAATGATGCGCCTGCCGCTGTCGCTGCTCCACCGCCGACCACCCGTCCTCGTACCCGTCAAGCATCCACCGCTGCTTCGCGCCGTACGTCCTCCGCTACTGTCCATCCGTCACCAGCACCGTCCTCTTCAGGTACTGTAGTTCCTCCTCCTCCTCCCCCTTCCTCTTCCTCGATTGCCCCTCCACCATCTTGCCCACCCCCAACTTGCCCATACACTTCCTCTTCCGATATTCTTCATATTCCCCATTTCTTTCCTACTCCCGAAGACCAACTTAGATATTATACACTTTTTGCCAATCGGGAAGTCATCCCCGGTCGCCCAAGTGACGTCAATCTCATGACTTAACTTGGTGTTACCGCTCTGTTTGAGCGAATGGGCTGTCTCTTCATTCTCTCTCCCCCCTCCACTTATTATCCCGCTCTGGTGCGCCTGTTTTACTCAAATTTGCACTTTGATGCCCAGCCCCCTACCTTTCTGACCTCGTATGTGAATGGGGTCCACATTCGTCTAGATGCCACCACTTTGGCTCACATTTTCGGTTTTGTAAATCAATCTTCTACTCTCGTTTTCACTGTGAACGCTTGGTGTACCACCAGTTCCTTTACCCCACTCCAACAGACCCAAACACTCTTAGGGGACCCGTCTATAACTCATCCCCGTAAACCCAATTTAAGTGACATGTCCCCTCTTTACCGCGTTCTCCACCTTATTCTCTGTTACAATCTTTCGGCCCGTTCTGGCTCCTTTGCTACATTCTCCTATTTAGACATCATTCTTCTCACTCATTTTATTCGAGGTTCACCGTTAAACATTGCCGGCATTATCATGCTTGTCATGAATGCCCGCAAAAACAAATCTTCTGCTAACCTTCCTTTTGGCCTTCTGTTAACTCGAGTCTTTGAACATTTTCATGTTCCCTTGCCTACCTCTAACTCTGAACGAATCCCTCTTCCGAGTCATCATGTGCTCGATGAAACTTCTCTTCGTCGCGCCGGCTTCACCATCCGCTCCGATCTCTCCTCCAACACTGTCCTGCTTGAACGCCCTTCCCAGTCTATCCCAGCTGCCATGCCTGTTCCCTTCCCCGCCCCTGTCATTCCCTCAGCCCCTTCTTCTTCTTCCTTCCCGCCTTTTTCACCACCTCCACCTCCTTCTCCTCCGTTCATACCTCCTGCTCCTACTGACCCTTCCACCTCAGTTCCTCCTCACCCTGCTGATCCCTTCTTCACCAGCCCACTAAACGACTTTTCAAATCTTGATTTTGATGAATTTCTCACTTCTGATCACCCCGACCTCTCTGACACCCTTTCTCGCATCTCAACCTCGATTCAGCTCATTCTCGAATCCCAAACCACCCTTGCTGCTTCTGTGACCCATAACCACACCATTCTTCTTCAAGAGCTTGCTGCTCTTCAGCAGTCGGTTCAACATTCTTCCGCCCAGCTCCTTTCCAACCAAATAGATTTTCACAACCTCCTAAATGACCTTACTGCTAACCTTACCTCTCTCCCTCTCAATCAAACCCCCATTCTTGAAAGTCTGACACGGATGCAGCATGACCTTCACCACCAGCAAGAGGCTGCCCTTCAGGATCATCGTCGCCAGGCCCATCTCACGACGAGCATACTGACTGAACAGAACCGTTATTTGGCTCATCAGATTTTCGATCAGGCGCATGGCTTTCGGGTGACTCGTCCAGATATCTTTCCCTCTCGCCATACTGGCAACTACGGGGAAGAATGGTTCTTCAACCCGCATCTTCCTTACAATCCTCCGCTGCCGCGCTCTCCTCGCGTTGTTGAAGTAGTTGAAGTTCCCACCAC
Source organism: Escallonia rubra (assembly GCA_033065855.1). Taxonomy (NCBI): domain Eukaryota; kingdom Viridiplantae; phylum Streptophyta; class Magnoliopsida; order Escalloniales; family Escalloniaceae; genus Escallonia; species Escallonia rubra. The sequence goes on along the minus strand of JAVXUO010000981.1, from coordinate 10,560 downwards.
AGATCCGCCGCCTGCTGCTGCGCCCCGTACTCGTCAGTCTGCTCCACCGCCCAATGATCCCTCATCCTCTGCCCAAGGTTCTCGCCGCCGTCGGCCTTAGTTTTTATTTATTCATTCTTTGTTGCCCTGGATGCCCCCACTTTTTGCTTTGACAAAGGGGGAGAACATGTATTAATCTATTGTTCTTCTTTATGCATCTGTATTAAATCTGTTGATTATTTAAAGATGCTCTTTCTATTGATTCTTTTATGCGATGGTTATCTGATTAAGGGGTGTTCCCAACCTATTCTGGTCGTACCCAAAGGCCCACTGTGGTCCCATTTTGCATGACACGTCCGCACAAGCAACAGACTTTTTCAACGCTCACAACCGGTCAAAGCGGGCACGCTCAAGTCACGTGCACTTCGTACTTCTTCTACGTGACTTCGTCGCCAAGAAACTCATCATCCTGCGACGCCGCATCACGCTTCGACCGTCGCACTTCGCACATTGTCCGTCGCTGCGCCATGGCACTTGCCCAAGGAGGTTGGCCTTGGCCTCCCCCTTGGGGTCGGCCTCGGCCTTGGCCTCCCCCTTGGGGTCGGCCTCGGCCTTGGCCTTCCCCTTGTGGTCGGCCTCGGCCTTCCCTTGGGGTTGGCCTTGGCCTGCCCCCAAGGGTTGGCCTTTGGCCTCTATCCTTAGCACCTTCACTTCTCTTCAAGAGGCCTTGCATCCTTCGCGACGCCCTTCGCCCGTCATCCGGACGTCAACCTCGCGACGTCCGGCGTGCATCACCTTACGCACGGTCGTACATAACTCCGCGACCCCGGTCGCCCGGACACAACTCCGCGACCCCGTCCCCCGGACACAACTCTGCGACCCTATCGCCCGGACACAACTCCGCGACCCCGTCCCCCGGACACAACTCTGCGACCCTGTCGCCTGGACACAACTCCGCGACCCCGTCGCCCAGACACAACTCCACGACGCTCATCATCCGTCGCCCGGACGTCGTCTCCGTGACCCCCGTCACCGACGTCCGGGCGTCACACTCCAACACTCCGCCGCGCCCGTGCGCCGCGCCGCTGATACAGCCGTGCCTCTAGGCTCTCTGTCACACTACCGTGCCCCCGGCACCATAAGCACTTTGTCGCGCCCATGCGCCACCATTGACACCAACGTGCCCCCGGCACCTTACGCACTCTGTCGCGCCCATGCGCCACCATTGACACAAACATGCCCCCGGCACCTTACGCACTCTGTCGCGCCCATGCGCCGCGCCATTGACATAGACGTGCTCCCGGCACCTTACTCACTTCATCGCGCCCATGCGCCACAATCATGTCATCATGCCCCCGGGCACCACACTCATTCATCACACCATGTGCACCTTGCCTTGGTCATGGAACATGCTTCAACCCACTCTCCGAAGTGTACATCATCCGCGGGGATAGGCGACTCCTCCGGGACACTATCTCTGCCAGGGAGCTCTTCAACTCCCCTTCCGCCAGGTAGACGGCTCCTCCGGGATGCTACCTCGGCCAGTCGGGTAGACGGCTCCTCCGGGATGCTACCTTGACATGCTCCGAGTGCTCCGGCATAAGGACTCACCCGCGGGGATAGGCGACTCCTCCGGGACACTATCTCTGCCAGGGAGCTCTTCAACTCCCCTTCCGCCAGGTAGACGGCTCCTCCGGGATGCTACCTCGGCCAGTCGGGTAGACGGCTCCTCCGGGATGCTACCTTGACATGCTCCGAGTGCTCCGGCATAAGGACTCACCCGCGGGGATAGGCGACTCCTCCGGGACACTATCTCTGCCAGGGAGCTCTTCAACTCCCCTTCCGCCAGGTAGACGGCTCCTCCGGGATGCTACCTCGGCCAGTCGGGTAGACGGCTCCTCCGGGATGCTACCTTGACTCGCTCCAAGTGCTCCGGCATAAGGACTCACCCGCAGGGATAGGCGACTCCTCCGGGACACTATCTCTGCCAGGGAGCTTTTCAACTCCCCTTCCGCCAGGTAGACGGCTCCTCCGGGATGCTACCTTGGCCAGTCGGGTAGACGGCTCCTCCGGGATGCTACCTTGGCCTGCGGAATAGACGACTCCTCCGGGACACTATCTCCGTCAGGGTGCCTGCGTGACTGGCCTACGTGCTCCGGCACTGGGGGCTTGCGTCGGCACCCCTAGGGACTATGACCCCCGGGTCACTCCGAGACGGGAGCAGGTCTTCGGAGGGCATCGCGCCTAGTTCACCTGGCAGTTGGGCGTCGGGTCTTCCCCACCGCTGCCAGGCCTGTGGGACTCCGCAAGGGCTTGGATTGGAGGCTAGATCAAGGGGGTTCTCTGGCCACACCGATGCGGTGGGAGCCAGTCTTTCCAGACAGACAGAGCGACGCTGTGAAGAGCAGGCCGGTTGAATATGCGATCCGACAGTCCGTGGAGCACCGGCATCCGTGGACCCCCCGGTGACGTGTCACTCCCGGGGAGCGCCACGTGTCGGTTAATGACATCATCATCTCAATCTCTATAAATAGAGGTCTTGAGAATTCATTTGAAGAAGAGAACATTTGGACATTTTCAGAACATTTTCACTTTCTCACTTTAGAATTCTAGAGAGAAACATACAGCACCCTGACTCTGGACCTAAGCATCGGACTGTGACTGTCATCGTGTATTCATCTCGCGCTATCGCCCTCGCAGCACTGCCACCCTCGAGTTCTGTCTGGGAAGCCCTTGGTCTCTGCCCTTGTTCCACCCTTGCTGTCTCTCACTTTACATACTTGGAAGCTGACTCGGACTGCAGCCTTTGTGGCACCTCCACGTAAGTACGAACCCACTTTCCTTGGCATCATTTTGGCGACTCCGCTGGGGAGGTGAGCATCGTACTGCAGTCTGTCTATCTTCCGCACTCAGTCTCCATGCCTAGACAACGAAAAGTTACGCGGGCTGCCAGCCAGGGCCTTATCCACACCGTACAAGAGGAGGATCACCTCGGCGAACAAGAAGGGACTAGTGCTATGCGTCTCCAAGACCAGCCACAAGCTACCGCACCTGACATACAAGTTGCAGTCAATGCGGCCATCCAGCAGTTTTCGCCTACTATAGCCACTCTTATGACAGCCATGGTGGAAATGCAAAAATCAATCCAAATCTTGACTTCACAATCACCGATTGCCCAAAGCCTTAGAGCTCCGCACCCTGTGCCCATTACTCACCCCGTGTTATCCCAAGATCCAGGTTTGGCCCCTCCTGCTCATATCCAACCTTCAAGGCCTGGGCTAGTTTTGGACACTGCTCAGGTCCCAGTGTCGCGACCACCGCTGCCTTGGTCCTCCGGGCCCTCGACAGTAGGACTCGCGGCACCTCAGCCCCCGGCGCCACGCATTGCCCTTGCTCGAAGCACTTCGGAGACTCACGAATCAATTGAGATGGAGCCTAACCCGAACATAACTAGCCGAAACCTAAACACAAGTCATTCCCCCGGCTTACTCCAGTCGACCTTTCCTGACGACCGGCCTCCAGCAGCTGACACTACCCATATGCAAAACATGCCCCAACAAGTTGCTCACCATCACCAACCCCTCTCTACCATCGTCATCCCCTCAATGCCTCAGGTTGTACCGTCTGGGGGCTCTGGTGCTCGGATCATCACGACAGGGCACAAGCCCTCACATGCGTCGTACGTCACCAAGCATGACTTAGACGCCCTCCTTCACCGTCTCAAGCAGTCATCCTCACCCCACTCCGCCTCTAAGCTGTCAGGTCATGCTCCCTACTTTGGCAGCCTCGCTACTAAGCCCTACCCTGTCAAGTACAAGCAACCATCCTTCACATTGTTCAACGGCAAAGAAGGCAACGCCCGCGAGCATCTCACCCGTTTTGCTGGCTCCCTCGAGCACTACGGGGAAGACGACACTTTGAAGCTTCGGGAATTTCACAAGTCCCTGACTGGCCTCGCCTACTCTTGGTATCATCAGATTCCTGACAGTATTATCCACTCATGGTCCGACATGGTCCAGCTCTTCCTTGACAAGTTTCACTATGAGACGGAACGTGTGACCATCGTTGACATTGCCGGGATCCGCCAGAACCCCGGCGAAGACCTCAACACCTATGTTACGCGATTTCATCACAAGTGCTTGGAGTGCACTGACTTCAGCAAGGATGAAACCCTTGTGCCCATTTGCATCAAGAACATGAAGGACACCTACAGGGTCTACCTTGAAAACCTCCAGCTTCGGTCTTGGAGACATCTCAAGGAAGCTGCACGACGCACCTATGACTCGGTCGGTCCGTCAAAGACTCCAAAGCCCCCACCTCATATTGCCTTGGCCATGACGATGGAAGCAGCTAGTAACGACGACAACAACCGCAAGCGTCAGTCCCAAGGAAGGGACGAGCGTCCTGACAAGAGAGGGCAGCCGATGCCTGCCCCAGAATACCCGTGTGACTTGAAGACTGCTAGAGATCTCCTTGAGACATGGATCGACGACAATGCCATAACCCTGCCCAATGTCGACAATGAACCTACCCCGGAAGACTTAGCCCATCACAACTACTGCCCCTATCATCGGAAGGTCGGTCATGGCCTCAAGTGGTGCAGGGGCCTCAAGTTTGTCTTCGCTGACAAGATTGCGTCCGGAGAGCTCAAACTCTAAGTGCGGGACATAAGGGCATGCCTTAGTGCATTTTCCACACTTGTAATTTTTTCGTTCATTTTGCAAGTTTCCATACCCATGTATCAAGGCATGTTGCCTATCCTTCGTTATCAATGAAGTTACATTTTCCAGACTTAGAAAATTTTCAAGCTACATTGATCTTGCACAAGTCTTTTGATATCACCCTTCTTGCCATCACCCACTCCCTTGGGGGCTTCACCCCTTCCCAATCCCTTCGGTCTCACATTGCAATGACTTGGTACGTGGTGCGCGGGGTGGCTCGAGCCGCGCTACTACGGTCGCATCATCATCCTGCATTCACTTTTCCAACACTTAGAAAAAATTTCATTTTTTTCGCAACCGGTCATCGATGATCATCCTCAGTGGTCTCCCTCGACATCCTTGTCTCAACCCAACACTTAGAAAAATTTTCATTTTTTTCGCAACCGGTGATCAATGACCACCCTCAACGGCCTCCCCTTAGCATCCTTGCCCGAACTCAAAAAACAAAATTTCAACACTTAGAAAATTTTTCAAGTTTTTCATCTCCCCACATGCTCCCCACATTCATGCTCTCATCACTCTCCCTCTCACATTTTCCTCTCCTCCCTCACCATCCAACACCCCATCACCCTTTCCCCACTTCATAAACAACTTCTCTCTTTCTCATGGAAAAGCTTCATTCTTCTCCCATTCCATTTTCTCTCACTCTCATCTTGCACATTGTGAAAATATTCTTGGGGGCTCCCTCCTTAGGGCTGCCTCAAAAAAAAAATTATTATTATTATTTTATTATTTTATTCAAATTTGAATTTCAAAAAATCTGACTAACCCTACCCGCGAACCCGAACCGACCCGCGAGCCCCGACCCGCGCCCATTCCCTCTCTATGGTGTACCCGACCCCACCCGGATACAGACCCGTTTTACCCGAAAAAACCCTAATTCACCAAACCCTAATTTTTTCCCCATCCCTTTCTCTTTCTCCTTCTCTTCTCTTCATGTGCGGCCGCCGCCCTCTTCTCCTTGCGGTGCCCCCTTTCAGCCGAGCATCTCCCTAGCTGGCGACGCCCCCCTCCGCCGCACCTCTTTCTCTCCCCCGCCCTCCTTCCCCCGCCACCGGCCACCCGCGGCACCCCGCCGCCGCCGCCGCCACTTTCTTCCCCTTCCCTTCCCCTTTTCCTCCATGGCCAACCCAACCTCGGCCTCCCCACGCCCTTCCCTAGGCCGACCCCGCCCCCCTCCATCCCTCATTCCCCGCCTTTCCTTCCCCCCTCGGTCTCGCGCCTTCACCCACCACCGCCGCCCCCTCGGCCTCGCGCCTTCACCACCACTGCCGCCCCCTCGGCCTCGGCCTCGCGCCTTCATTCACCAACTTCATCCATCTCCTTCCCCTTTCCCCCTCGCCCACAACCCCGCCTGCACCATACGGCCTCGGCCTCGGCCAAGGGGCCTTGCTCGGCCTCGGCCTCGCGGCCTTGGTCGGCCGGCCTTGGCACTCCCTCTCCCCCGTTCCTCATCCCGCCCCTCGGCCTCACGCCGCCGCGGCTGCCTACACTTCCCCTTCTTCCCCTTCATCTCTTCATCCTCCTCCCCGTTTCAGCTTTGCTTCCCTTCACCCATGCCGAGGCCGACCATCACGCCACACCCAAGGCCGATCCCTCCATCTTCAAGAACCTTTCCATAACTTCTTCCCCTTCACCACCTTCGATCCGCACACCTTCACCCAAGGCCAACCTTCAACTTTAACACATGACCATCCTCCATGCCCCCTTCGGCCTCCACCACCAAGGCCACTCTTCGGCTTCATACCACACCAAGCATGCCAAAAAAAAAAAAACCCATCATGACGACCAACGCGCGCCTCGAGTCTAACCTCTTCCCTTCGGTCACCACACCCAAGTCCACCCCGCCACCTTCGACCTTCTCACCTTCACATCATGGCCGACATCCAAGGCCGGCAACTTCAAAAATTTTTTTGCAACATTGACCGCCTTCCCTTGCTCGCGCCCCTGCGCCCGTCGTGGACTGCCCAAGCATCGCGACGCCCGATCGTGCACATCGCGCCCCTACACATTTCATACTTTTTACACTTAGAATTTTTTTTTGCAAATTTGATCACATCCCATGTGACGACGTCCTCCGACATCAACATCCATGGTAGGTGGTGCGCGAGGTAGCTCGAACCACTTACTCCGACACTTTGTTCGAAGCTCGTCGTCCGTTGACCGTCGCCCGGACGTCGTCTACGCGACCCTCGTCGCCAGCGCCCGTGCGGCGTCTCCACGACGCTTGTCGCCCATCGCCCGGGTGACGTCTTCGCGACACTCGTCGTCCGTCGCCCGGGCGCCGTTTACGTGCTCGCGCCCCTGCGCCCTATCATCGTATCTTGGTCTCAACCCCCAAGCATTCCAAGCTTTCGTAGGTGGTGCACGAGATGGCTCGAGCCACCTACTCTTTATCACCATCATGCAGACGACCTCAACAGCACTCCGGCCAAACAACATAAAATCTTGCTAAGTGTTTATGCGTGCGATGCCTGCTCGGGTTGCCCCTCCGCGCACACCACACGCTGGGGGCTTATGTTCCAAACCTACTCTGGTCGTACCCAAAAGCCCACTCGAGGTCCCATTGTGCACGACACGTCCACACAAGTAACAGACTTTTTCAACGCTCACAACCGGTCAAAGCGGGCACGCTCAAGTCACGTGCACTTCTTACTTCTTCTACGCGACTTCGTCACCAAGAAACTCATCATCGTGCGACGCCGCATCACGCTTCGACCGTCGCACTTCGCACATTGTCCGTCGCTGCGCCATGGCACTTGCCCAAAGAGGTTGGCCTTAGCCTCCCCCTTGGGGTCGGCCTCGGCCTTGGCCTTCCCCTTGGGGTCGGCATCGGCCTCGGCCTCCCCCCTGTGCTCGGCCGCGGCCTTCCCTTGGGGGTGGCCTTAGCCAGCCCCCAAGGGTTGGCTTTGGCCTCTATCCTTAGCACCTTCACTTCTCTTCAAGAGGCCTTGCATCCTTCGCGACGCCCTTCGCCCGTCATCCGGACGTCAACCTCGCGACGTCCGTCGTGCATCACCTTACGGACGTTCGTACATCAACCTCGCGACGTCCGTCGTGCATCACCTTACGGACGTTCGTACGTCAACCTCGCGACGTCCGTCGTGCATCACCTTACGGACGTTCGTACATCAACTCCGCGACCCCCGTCGCCCAGACACAACTCCACGACCTCCGTCGCCCGGACACAACTCCGCGACCCTGTCGCCCGGACACAACTCCGCGACCCCGTCGCCCGGACACAACTCTGCGACCCCCGTCGCCCGGACACAACTCCGCGACCCCGTCGCCCAGACACAACTCCACGACGCTCATCATCCGTCGCCCGGACGTCGTCTCCGTGACCCCCGTCACCGACGTCCGGGCGTCACACTCCAACATTTCGCCGCGCCCGTGCGCCACGCCGCTGATACAGCCGTGCCTCCAGGCTCTCTGTCACACTACCGTGCCCCCGGCACCATAAGCACTTTGTCGCGCCCATGCGCCACCATTGACACCAACGTGCCCCCGGCACCTTACGCACTCTGTCGCGCCCATGCGCCACCATTGACACAAACATGCCCCCGGCACCTTACGCACTCCGTCGCGCCCATGCGCCGCGCCATTGACATAGACGTGCTCCCGGCACCTTACTCACTTCATCGCGCCCATGCGCCACAATCATGTCATCATGCCCCCGGGCACCACACTCATTCATCACACCATGTGCACCTTGCCTTGGTCATGGAACATGCTTCAACCCACTCTCCGAAGTGTACATCATCCGCGGGGATAGGCGACTCCTCCGGGACACTATCTCTGCCAGGGAGCTCTTCAACTCCCCTTCCGCCAGGTAGACGGCTCCTCCGGGATGCTACCTCGGCCAGTCGGGTAGACGGCTCCTCCGGGATGCTACTTTGACATGCTTTGAGTGCTCCGGCATAAGGACTCACCCGCGGGGATAGGCGACTCCTCCGGGACACTATCTCTGCCAGGGAGCTCTTCAACTCCCCTTCCGCCAGGTAGACGGCTCCTCGGGATGCTACCTCGGCCAGTCGGGTAGACGGCTCCTCCGGGATGCTACCTTGACATGCTCCGAGTGCTCCGGCATAAGGACTCACCCGTGGGGATAGGCGACTCCTCCGGGACACTATCTCTGCCAGGGAGCTCTTCAACTCCCCTTCCGCCAGGTAGACGGCTCCTCCGGGATGCTACCTCGGCCAGTCGGGTAGACGGCTCCTCCGGGATGCTACCTTGACTCGCTCCAAGTGCTCCGGCATAAGGACTCACCCGCAGGGATAGGCGATTCCTCCGGGACACTATCTCTGCCAGGGAGCTCTTCAACTCCCCTTCCGCCAGGTAGACGGCTCCTCCGGGATGCTACCTTGGCCAGTCGGGTAGACGGCTCCTCCGGGATGCTACCTTGGCCTGCGGAATAGACGACTCCTCCGGGACACTATCTCCGTCAGGGTGCCTGCGTGACTGGCCTACGTGCTCCGGCACTGGGGGCTTGCGTCGGCACCCCTAGGGACTATGACCCCCGGGTCACTCCGAGACGGGAGCAGGTCTTCGTAGGGCATCGCGCCTAGTTCACCTGGCAGTTGGGCGTCGGGTCTTCCCCACCGCTGCCAGGCCTGTGGGACTCCGCAAGGGCTTGGATTGGAGGCTAGATCAAGGGGGTTCTCTGGCCACACCGATGCGGTGAGAGCCAGTCTTTCCAGACAGACAGAGCGACGCTGTGAGGAGCAGGCCGGTTGAATATGCGATCCGATAGTCCGTGGAGCACCGGCATCTGTGGACCCCCCGGTGACGTGTCACTCCCGGGGAGCGCCACGTGTCGGTTAATGACATCATCATCTCAATCTCTATAAATAGGGGTCTTGAGAATTCATTTGAAGAAGAGAACATTTGGACATTTTCAGAACATTTTCACTTTCTCACTCTAGAATTCTAGAGAGAGAAACATACAGCACCCTGACTCTGGACCTAAGCATCGGACTGTGACTGTCATCGTGTATTCATCTCGCGCTATCGCCCTCGCAGCACTGCCACCCTCGAGTTCTGTCTGGGAAGCCCTTGGTCTCTGCCCTTGTTCCACCCTTGCTGTCTCTCACTTTACATACTTGGAAGCTGACTCGGACTGCAGCCTTTGTGGCACCTCCACGTAAGTACGAACCCACATTCCTTGGCATCAAGGGGGAGTATGTCTTTTAATATTGTCATCATCAAAAAGGGGGAGATTGTTGACTTGTTGATTTTGATGATTTCGGACTTAACTTATCTAAACTTTAATCTGACAATATTATTAAAGGTAAAACATTTCAGGTTTTATCTTAATCAAACAAAGACATAATCTTGACATGGATGACAGAGATTGACAGAGACTTTGCACGACCTTGACAATGGATGACAAAGACTTTGGACTCAAGCTTTGGACTACACAGAAAGATTCAAGATCTTAAAGTATATCTTTTCTTGTTTTAGTCTTTTCTTTAAACAGCCTTTCTTAAAGGATCTGACAGAAATTCTAGTAAAGAACGAAGCCAAGTGTTTTTAGTCGAAGTCAAGTTTTTGAGTCGAAACCAAAACATTTTAGTCGAAGCTAAGACTTTCAGTCGAAGCTAAGACTTTCAGTCGAAGTCAAGTGTTTCAGTTGAAGCCAAAATGTTTTAGTCGAAGTCAAAATCTTTTAGTCGAAGCAAAACATTTTAGTCGAAGCTAAGACTTTCAGTCGAAGTCAAGTGTTTTAGTCAAAGCCAAGTGTTTCAGTCGAAGCAAAACATTTTAGTCGAAGCTAAGACTTTCAGTCGAAGCTAAGACTTTCAGTAGAAGTAAAGTGTTTTAGTCGAAGCAAAATGTTTTAGTCGAAGTCAACTCTTTT